>JASFCZ010000122.1:0-15665 GCA_036937155.1 Cyathus pygmaeus
GTTAGTTAGTCCGCGGATTTGGTCCTTAAAAAATATGTGTACCCTATATATCTCAGCGTAATTTCAACACCCCCTTGGCGTTTACCTGGACATGAAGAATACTTGAAGTAAAAAGTTGGCTGCTTATATTTGGCTTATATTTTGGCACTATGATAGCTGCGAGCATCGAACTCACAGTCTCTGCAGTAATGTTATTCTGCAGTATTTCCCCTGTACTACTATCCCTTGTATAATGCACTGCCGTAGATTAAAGTGTAGAGTAAGTAATAAGTACGTACTTCGAATCTTTTACGAGGGAAGGGACTCGGCGTCGTGTGAGAATCGGAGTCTGGTCGGAGTATGAACCAACGCCCCCAGTGGTGCGCACGGACCTCATATTCTTACCGTTACCCACCACGTTCTGCTTTGCTCTCTTGCGATTCTCAACAAGGTATCCTGGTTTCTCGGAGGTAAGCAATCTTTCATAACATAGATTATCGATACTTGCCTAATGTGCTTCATTCAAGTTGGCATGTAACCCCTCCGTCAAACACCAGTAACCACCACGACAACGAACATGCATCCGTCAACTTAGTCTATTCCCGATCTGCTCTTGTGTCGTAACTCTTACGGCAACCCAATGGCGTTAGTCGATGTTTCAGGAGGGTTTTGGACGTCGGGTTGGATGCGAGGAGCATGGCTGGAGTGGGAAGGGTACAAGGCGGAGGGCGCAGAGTTGGGGAGGCGGGCGGGCAGGTGATGGATATTGAGTGGGTCACTAGGGCGGGAGGACACGGCTGGGAGCGGGGTTGGTCGGTGGAGACGCAGTGGTCAGGTGGAGGCTGATGGTGACTGGTGGCCAACCTTCGTGCGTTTGATACACGACGGCATCGCAAGTGTCCTCATCGATACCCATCCACGCCCCGATCCACCCCGGCGTTCTCGCCCTTCCTCCGATGTTGTCTCCCACACCCTTTCGTGGATGCACTATGCTTATCTTCGTCATCGCCCCTCGCTGCGCGTCACTCTGCCTTCCCGCCCTGTTGAAACATTGACAGGCATATCTTTCTCGATACGCACCCGACTCCCGAGGCCATTGTTGACGGGCCCTCTGCCAATTACATCCATCCCTCCTCCTTATCGTCCACTACCCCGATAACAACCCTCCATCCCGCCGTCCCTTCGAGTACGCTTGCCTGCCTCCCGTTATCGTTCTCGCTGTCATCCACACCACCAGCTCATGGATGCTCTTCCCACCACTCGCCGTTCGTGGTGCTCTGCTATCTCATCCGTATGCCCTTTGGCTTTCTCTTCGTCCTCCGTCATGTCGTCATCCCGGCCAACATCCTTTTCCCGTCCACTGACTCCATCCGTCTTCTTATTCCAGCGTTCGAGTGTAGGCTCTAGTGCCTCGGCTGGGTACTGGTCAAGGAAAACGTCAAGGGGATGGTCAAGCAGCTCGTTCTCGATACGCGACTTTGTCACGCCCATTGAGTCGCTGAGACCTCCTTGTCCTCTCGCTCGCAAGTTCTCTAGTATCATCACCCCAGATCGGACGCTCAAGACTGCGTGGACGACATTGACAAACGCCATGCATCCAGGCTCTTGTCGTTGTCGTGTCGTCCTTTCTGTCCCTTGTGCCCACACCTGCGTCGGTCATCCCTACCAGAGCTCGAGGTAGACGACTGGAAGCCAGATCCTTACTGGTATCTCGGAAAGATGGCTCAGTTGGAGGCCGTTTCAGGCCGATTGTGGTTGATGGCAAAGGTGTCCAGCTCCCAAGGACATCGCCTTCGTGGATAGGTGGTGCACTGCGAATCATAATCGCACTTCAGGTCTTTTTGAGCGTGAAATATATCGTGTCATCTTCGATACAATCGTCTTCATTCTGGTACTGCATGACCACAGCTCCCCCAATCTCTCGCACCGGAGCTTTCGGAGAGAACCTATGTTCTTCCTCGTCTAACCCACGCATGCACCCAAGCCTGCCTCTTTCGCGCCACGATTTCTCCTATTCGTATGCGTCCACCTAGGATGCTCATATTCTCCCGTTGACGGAGTAGTAGACTCTGACTTGACTAGGTATCCGAGGGAACGACGTACGGCTACACGATATTCGGCGTCTATCGTCTTCTAACCTTTCCTTTCATCCGAGTGCCCACCGTCGCTGACACCTATCCACGCCAGCTCTAGCGACTGAGCCTCCCCCATCTAGCTCTTAGTATCCCCACCACGGTGTCACCTATACGAAGTCTCAGGATCTCACCCTCATGATCGATTGGTGATGTATCCCTAACTTCGGATGTACACTGCCTATGGTACATCATTATCATTACATGCTTCAATGGTTGAAGCATTCACGAGCGGATTATGCATGGATTGCAGATGGGTATCGAACTTATGTATTCTGTCGGATACCCTTATAAAACATCACCATAGGAACTCGTCGTGCGACAGTGAAAGGCAGAGGAGGTGTTACTGTAAATAGCTGGACAAAATATGTAGGCATTTTTCCACTGTAAACTATGATGGCAATAAGTGTTGAACCCGCTTTCATTCAAGTGAAGTGTATGGCTTCCAGATATGCTATGCCGTCCTCAGTAGGTAAGTGTGGGGAATATCGTGAGCAGAAAATATGGAGAACTACGTCGATGTTGTTTAGTATGATAAATTGTAGTATTGAAAATCAATGTTTCGTTTTAGAAGTACGAATTAACGACAATAAAACATGGAAAATATTATTGGGAAAAGTTCCGGATGATTATGACAATCGTGAGCGTCGAACTCACTATCACCCGAGGTCTTGCGGAGGCCTTACGGATGGACTATATTGCCTTGTAGTGTATTCGAGGAGGTGTTATTATATTCGCGCATGACACTGGGAAACCAAATAAATATAACTCTCATCGTACATTCAAATAGGTGAGTATGAGCGTCGAACTCACAGTATCCCGCATCTGGAGCGCCACCCGCAGATACACCATATCGCCTTGTTGAGTATTTGTGGCAAGGTAAGCATATCCGCTAGAAAGTCATGTCCGCAAAAAGATAATCCAAGTACATGGAACATTTCCTATGACAATTGTGAGCGTCGAACTCACTTCACTGATACGAAATTCAAGGTGAACCCAGGATTACACTATATTGTCTTCTGAAAGATATCTAAAACTCGTACATATACTGCTTAACTACACCTTCAAGCGTACGTTCTCAGTTAACATGTGAACCTCCTCCGCTAGCTCACTCATTTTATCAAATGCTTCCCGGGACGAAGGATCACTAATCCAATCAAAGACTTGCTCAAGATCATCAGGCCGATGCCTCCAAAGCTTGAAAGCAGCAAACGAAAGCCCCAGACTCGCGATCCCATAGACTGTATCAAACACATTTCCTTCAAGACACTTCCGCATCATGCGCTTCAATTCCTTCTTGGTATCCTTCTTATCATCGTACTGCGTCTTCAGACGCACAACCAGAACAGTCACACTGGGGTCCCGCTGAACCACTCGGAAGGAAGCTCTCGAGACGAGCGTGCTGGTTTCAGGAGACTGGGTGCCGCTAGGTATACCTTGCTGTCACCCTATTCTTCTTAAGCGCTGAACAAGGTTTGGAAGTGGAACTATTCACCGTGTGAGTTCACGTCGACTCCGCGACAATATCAACACGTGTCACGAAGACCATTCCAGTTCCTTTCCCCCATCGTCATGAGCCAATTTCTTCTCCTCACCACCCTTCACCACCACGCACGACGACGACCAGCTCTCCTCGTCGCAACCATCACCGCGCCCGGGTACTCTACGCGGCTCCATCACAGCCATCACAGCCGCCGTCGCCGCCCTAGCTACCATATCACACCAGTCTCCTATCAAATACACAAGACCAATCGAGCCTCATGTCGTACCCACAGGGTCTCACCGCAACCTCACTTACTTCCTGACGCCCCGCCCCTCCAGTCCCTGCCTCCTCGTCGCTGTCAAACAACGGCTCATCGACGTCCCTCGCACCTACGCGCTTCAACTTCTTCCCTGCATCCCCCGCCGGCTCATCCTACGCGTTCCCGTATAGCGGCATCGGCGCTCCTCCTGTGCGCGGTTCCAACGGCGCTGCGATGGATATGGGCTCGCAGCAGGTGGTCAGACATGGCCCTGCGAGCATCAAAGAAGACTCACTGTCGTTTCTCTATGCCTTACACACAGGAAGACGTGAAACAAGCCTTGAAGAAACTCTATAAATATGGCGTGTCTCTTTCTTGTTTCACGTATTCAAACTAAATCGAATATTGTGTCACTGCAGTCTCTCTGAATCCTTACGTCTATCTGCCGTTGACAGTTCTGTTACTTGTCTTCTGTATTCCAACATTGATAGCGGGATTTCTGAGTTGTTTGGGCTTTGGGAGGGAAGGAGTGGGGAAAGGTATGGATTTCCGCTGTCATCTCTCATGATTCAAATCTGACACTTCAATACTTTACCTTCCATTGTTCCAAGACTCATACGCGTCACAGTACCAATCTAAAAATTACGGCGGAAACACACCTAAAGGCAGCGCCTTCTCACGTTCTCAATCTCGCGGTGCCATCGGCCAGAAATAGAAATAAGTCTTGGAATGTTATTGGCCCGCTCATCTTTGCAGCGTTCGTAGAATATATCCAGCTCAGTATCTTATCATGATAATGCCATATATGTTACACATATGCATTGGGTTCTGTGTCCTTCCCAGGCCTTATAATAGTTCGATGTACATCTCGAGTATGGTTTAAAGGAGCATCAAAAAAACGTCAAAGACTCATCTCCTACATTGATGACTCAGGGTGAATCACTAGTACATAGTCTCCAGAGTCCAGACTAGTCGAAGTTAATACTGATGAACTATGAGGATATCAACATTACACAAAAAGTAATTAACGAGGCTGGCACATGGCAGCTACTTCATTCAAGGTCACCTTGACGTCCCGAACTCACGCATCCATCGGTGCGATGGAAAGTATACGAAAAGTATACTATACTGCCTTAACGTTACTTCTGAAAAGTCATGATTGTCGGGATTTAGAATACAGACACTTCAAAAAAGAAAAGACAATTCGATCTCGATAAACTGTTGATGAGCGTCGAACTCAACCAACAGTATTTATATACACGAACCCAGGAACATTTTTCCATACCACTATATGGTCTAGTTCTATGTATACAAAATATGATTGAAGCTGTTGCTGTCGCTGACTCCTATTATGGTTTACTGATACGTGGGAAACGACAGACATGTCGAAAAATCTTTTCGATACTATGCAAACGACCACTGTGAGCATCGAACTCACACCATGGATCATGTATTATTATACCTCCGGGTATACTGAACTATCTTGTCGTGATATATATTCGCGGTGGAGTTATCTTATACCGTCCTATATTCTTTCTGGGACTTAAATTATAATCATCGATGGTGCGCCACTAGGGGAACTGATATAAAAATGACATAATTTAACTAATGCATAACAGCAACTGAGTGTCGAACTCAAGAGCAAGCCTAGCGTACGAACGTAAATAACGAGTTCAGCTATATCGCCTTGTTATGTATGAATATTTAGTCAGCGTTGTCCTGCAAGTACATTACGAAGAGGTATCCTTCGAAACGATACCCATTGATGGGCAAAATATATGTTGCTTCTAGCCGCTGAAGAATGACAACTACACAAGCGTCGAACTCGACTAAGCTGCCTTGGGTAGAGTTGAATGTAAGTTCACCTTGGCTTTGCGTTGAAGATCAACTAGCAATTACTGTCACAAAGGTAACGTAGTAAGTAAAAGACAGTGGCGAGGTATGGAAAGCATCAATCTAGAACCTCTATGGTAGCTGTGAGCCTCGAACTCGAACCCGCCCGTATTGCCACTGGTACTGTAGTCATTCAGCTGTGCTATTTCGGTTATGCAGCAAAGTATATGTATTTTTAAATCACTCTTTCTTAGTTCTTGACTAAAACAGGGAGCTCGGTTTGCGAAATAAAAGCTGTAATGTAGTCTCGGGCGTATGGCTATTGTGAGATTCGAACTCATGACAGCGCAGCTCCGCTGATGAGTGTGTACCGCTCGCCTGTAAGCCTTGGAAGAGGTGCACTTGGATGTTGTATTTGTTGACGTCTATGCGATCTTCATACTTTGTCTGCAAAGGCTTTAAGCTGCGGTACATAGCGGTACACGGACCGTGTTGGACCGTGGGCGTAAACGTTCAGGCGTGGGAATCGATGCACTAGGTCCGTGCGCCGTGGTTCACAACGTTCGCAACGTTCACATTTCCTACCACCCCGTCGAAGGCTTTGACGAGCCCAAGCTATGCTTCATCGATTCATCATCCTCCCCGTATTCTACGTCATATCCTTCACCACACATACTCTTCATGATGGCCGCTGAAAGGAAACGCAGTTGAGCGGCTGTTCACATTCTCAAAGTCAACGTTTGATTCCTGCCTTGAGGCCATGATTACGCACTCCAACTCGCACTTGCAGACTCCTACCAACACAGATGACAGGAGACGAATGACTTCGATGGAGGAGATTGGGATGGGCCGTTCAATGACGAGGCACCGTTGGATGGGATGGGAGTGGAATGGGATGGGGTCTGATGGGATGGGGTGGGAGCGGGCGAGGCGGGGAGCAGGAGGTTTGGGGCTGCCTTGCTCCGAATACAGGTTTAATTCCAAGGATGGCTAGGGAGGATGGTTTGTGTGGTTTTTAGGATTACGAACTCGACCGGGATAGGGCAGATAAAAGGGAAGGGCAGGGAAGGGTGGGGAACAGGATGGGGACGTGGCAGGTGGTGGTGCAGGGGCTGGTGATTGCTGGTTGAACCAACATAGGAGGCTTGGAAGGGTGGTATCGGGCGAGGTACCGGGACGTGGAGAGGTGGAGGTGTGGAATGTGGAATGTGGAATGTGGGAGCTGGTTGAAAGCTTGGACCGACTTAAGAGGTTTATCAACACACACCTCGCCTATCGCCTACGACATCCACGCCCTCTTCAATGGGCCCGCCAGTGCATCCACGATCATCGCTATCGAACCACATCGGTCGGGTGCAAGTCACGCCACGAACTACTATCCCAACTACGAGCTCGTAGGTACTATCAATTCGTTCATTTGCCCTCCCCAGCCCGCGCTCTCGTTGAGTCAGGCTGCTGCGTTGGACACGAAACTGGAGGACGGGTGCCGTCCTCAGGGACATTCTGGGTGCGACGTTTCGGCCCCAACAGCAATGGTGGTACATTTCAGTAGTTCAGCTATACTATTGGACCTTATGTAATTGTCAAAGCTAGGACGTTGGAAGCCTTAGTGGGACGTTGAGGAAGGAAGGAGAGTCAGTGCTCTGTAGTACTGTACCGAGGTCGTGAGAGATTGAACGCAGTGGCACGCCGCACGGACCAAGCTAACCACTTCACTTTGCCCCTCCTCCTCATTGCCTCCTCTCTATCGCCTTTTCCCCAATATCCCAGTTCTGTACATCAGTAATTCCGACACTGCTTTTTCGGCAACTTTTGATGTCTTTAAAAGTCCGTCGTGATGGTAAAGACATCAATGACATCAATGTGTGTTGTCTTCGTAACGATAGGTCATTTGCAACCAACGTCATGCCAAGCATTAGAAGCAGGTACCATCTTCCCAAAGTTGATGAAAGCTGATAAGAATGCATGCGGCCATCTTTCAAATACAATTTGACTTTCCAGAAGTCGATACAATGTGCTGACGTCTTTTGGAAGTGTTGAGAAAAGCTGTCCAAAGTTGCTCACAAAGTAACAGAATGTAGGGCATAAAGTATGATTTGTATTTAGAAAAGAGGCACTACATGATTATCGGGGACAGATTACGAGGTAGCCCTACTAGTCCTGTTCATGAACAGAAGGTCCTCATCCCCATCATCATCATCTCCGCTATCAATCACAGCAACATAATCCTCATCTAACCTTTCCTTCCCCTTTCCGCTGTCCCCGAGTTTCCTGAACTCAGCAGCTGCAATAATAATGTCTTCCCACTCACTGTCGGATAAGTCGGCGATTATTTCATTCCAAAGTGTCGAACGTTTCTTGAGGACCAATGTTCCGTCTTTTTCGCGTACTTTGAAATCCTTGAAGTTCTTGCTGGAGAATTCGGTAGCCTCCTCGCTTCTTCCGCGGTTTGGGACCTCAATGATACCTTTGCGGGAGAAGGTCAGAACACGTTGTACCTGTTCAAAGAGTAGTTAGCTAAAAGTAAGTTGCTATCAGAAATAAACACACCGCCTGGATGGATAAGACAAGCGCTCCCTTGGGCCTCATATTGAACTCTACCGAGGTGTTGGACACGAGCTTGTCGACAAGCTCAAGGTATCTTGAAAGAGTCCGTAGCAATAGAGGACCATGAAAGATACCCTGAATGAGTTTTATAAATTAGTTCCGTGGTCGATAGAATACTGGGACTGCATGCTACTCACTGTATGTTTATGCCTTCGCTCTTCCTTGGATAGACTACCCCAGCCTGGCTCATACGCTGATTGAAAAAGGAAGGGAAGGGACTTCACACACGTCTTCTGTGGGTCAGCAGCCACTCCGAGCATCGTTGTAACGAACTCTGTACGTTCATCTTGGGTGTCAAGTTTGAGGTCCTTCCAAACGCCGGTAAGAGCTTTGACAGCTGCCTCGTGAAACCCCTTGATCCAATTGTTGTTTGTATCGCGACGGACCTAACCATGTTACAGTTAGTAATGTGGCACACATAGTAAATATTGACATACCAGAAACGCAACTGTCTTAAAGAGCTGACTGCCTTCATCATCAGAGTCCATTTCGTACTCGGGAAACACCTGGTTCCAGATACTAACAATTTCATCATCTGGCATCGGGCTCCAAGCTTCCGCTCCGCTGAGATAATTGTATACAAAGGGCATTAGTTCGTTAGAAAATTGTTTGCTTTGAATACCTGTGGGAAGGTGGCCGTGATTTGGACGCCTGTTGGACACAAGGACATTTCCCGTGGAGACCTTGGGTGGTGGACGATGGATGGTGTTGGTCTTAACCATCGAAGTCTGGCAGGTAGCGATGAGCAAACATTACAAGACAGGAATAAGTAAGCAACCATTCACCTAAGCACAATACCTTCCAATTGATGAAGACACCCTTGCAGTAGTTGTCGGACGCTCGAGCTCCTCTTCATCCGATGGTAAGCCTCCTTCTTGAATGATGATGTTCTCGTCTTCAGCTGCCGGCATCACCCGCCGAGAAGAGCTGGTGGAGTATGAAGTGGGCGATGGAAGGGCATGCCGGATTTCATCATCGTCCCATCGTTCACTTACGCCAGATGGAATGGATGGCTTAGCTTTCTTTGCATTTCGACTGTGAAGTGTTGGTAATCAGAAGAAGTGACCGCGAGATAAGGGTAACGTGACATACGGTTGGCTTGTTGATTGACTCGCCTGCGGAGGAGTCGTCCCTTTACGCTTGAGTGTGGCTCCCTCAGCTTCGATTTGATTCCTGACGAGTATGCCCCGCTTCATCTTTTTCTGAGTCTTATTTCTATAAAGACCGGTGTCAGCCTCCTCATCCTCAAGCTCATGTTCACTATCAGAGTAATTCATGGAGTCGTCGTCTGCCACATAGTCTCCATCGGGTTCTAGCACAACTCGGTAAGTGCGGTCACTGGTCATTCTGGTGAACGAAAATGATAACGCACGCTCATTAGTATCATTCTGCAGATCTGCATCCGCTTCTGCAACAGCCTTCTCCAACGCTACTGGGTGCTCGACACTTCCTACCGATATCAAATACAGATTCTATCAGTAACATCAAGCACAACTGAAATTGTAGACCTCACTCTCAGGAATGGAATCCGCTTTTCCAGGACGACTGCGCACAACACGGGGCCCATTTGTTATAAGAGGAGGATTATCAACATTATGGGGATCTCTTTCTGCTCTCTTCTTTGCTACTTGCTCTAGGTGAGCTGCTTTTCTTTTACCTTCCTCTGCAGCTCTGTCCTTATCCTCTTTTGCAGCTTTTTTCGCGGCTTTCTCCGCTTGAACAACTTCAGCGGGGCGGCGTGAACGCGTAAGTGCATCTAAGAGCCGGCCAGGATGTGCATCCTTGTTCGTCGAGCGAGTTCCAGTGGACATAAGGCTGGGCTGGGACGGTGAGTTGAGTACGAGCGAGAAGGGTAAGATGTGGAGATGAAGAAAGAGGGGGCGGAAGGAGTCGGAAGGTTGGTTTGTTGTTATCCTCTGTTGTAAGCGGTCACCAAAGCTAATTTGAAATTTCTTTCTTGCCAAGGCTGAAGCTCGTTGTCGTATGACTTACAGTGCAATTCATCCTGTTCCCCGCCATGTCTGAATACTGGTGTTCATTCAAGTGCCAGAGAAAATGTCACTCACCTCGAGGACTTAGCCAACATGAAAGTGCCTGCAAGTTCAACCCCAGGAATCAGTATCGCTTTGCAGCAATGCCATTTGAGCCACCTCCTGATTTTGTGGATCCACCACGTACTCCAAGCCCTGTACCACCCGGTCTGCCTCCTCTGCTAGAGGATTATGGTAGTCCGCGCCCGCCACCCCCCCCACCCTCCCCGAGGCAAGATATCCCACCAACTAGCACTTGGTCACGTCTGGGTCAAACTGGAACATATGTGCGCACACACCCGTACCTCGATGGTATGTTGAATTGCGCTCTTCTATTAGTGTTCCTATATTTACCAGTGTAACTTGACAGGTACTCCATGTGACGAAGAGGCATATGATCTACCCGAAGGCTACCCTGCGCAAGAACGTCCCCCATTGTACCCTGAACTCAAAGATAATCCTTGCTTTCCTTTCACCAATGTCGAAGAATTCAAGCTGGCCGAGTTTGTTTTCAAAGATGCTCAACTTTCGGCAGGTAAAATCAACACCTTGACCGACATCTGGGAGCGCTTCAATATGCAGATTCATGGGGAAGACAACAACGACCCTATCCCCCCTCCTTTTCAGAATGCAAACGACCTTTATGACCATATCGACGCAATCCCGTTAGGTCATATACCTTGGCAGGCCTTTACTGTCAGCTATGATGGTGAGAGGCCTGACAATGCACCGCCATGGATGGATAAACCATACGAAGTCTGGTTTCGAGATCCTTTGGAAGTACTTGAGGCACAACTCCGCAATCCCAGCTTTGTCAATGAAGTAGATTGGGCACCAAAGCAACTCCGAGGGAAGGATGGAAAGCGATTCTACAGTGATTTGATGTCCGGGAATTGGGCATGGGAGCAAGCTGTATGTTTCAGGACCTCGTCTAAAGTTCTACTACTGACATATGCTTACAGGATGTACTTGCCCAAGACAGCGACGCACACGGTGCAATGTTCGCTCCAGTTGTCCTTGGAAGCGACAAGACAACCGTCTCAGTGGGTACAGGCCAAAACGAGTATTATCCGCTTTATGCATCTCTCGGAAACGTTCAAAATCATGTACGTCGAGCTCATCGTGATGCGGTAGCAGTTATAGGGTTTCTGGCCATTCCAAAAAGTGAGTTACCTTCGTTTCAACTGCTGCTATTGCTGGTCAATTCTGACGCTGAAATGTTCTAGCTAATAAGGAGCATGGTGACAGCACTGCTTTTCGGAAGTTCCGTCGCCAACTGTTTCATCTCTCCCTAGCTCGAATTCTAGAGTCTTTCAAGCCTTGGATGAAGAAGCCAAAGGTTACACTTTGCGCTGATGGTCACTTTCGCCGTGTCATCTGGGGAATTGGGCCATATATCGCTGATTACCCCGAGCAGTGCCTACTAGCATGTGTTGTGTCGAGTTGGTGTGCCAAGTAAGTATTCGACTTTTCTTTGCTTGATCTTCTGAGCCTGACAATCCGAGAATAGATGCATGGCTTTTCCTGGCGATCTTGATAACCCTGAGCACATTACAATGCTTCGTAGCCATGAACATGCTGAAGCTGTGTGGGATGCAACGGGGGGTCACCTGCGTTCAATGTGGGATGGATATGGGATAATTGGGGAAGTCATCGTGAGTTGTGATCTTCGTTACTCTGAGTTAAACTCTGGTTAAACTGATGCTGGAATTATAGGCCTTCACAGCTTCATTCGAACGAGCGAACATTCACGAGCTTCTTGCACCTGATCTCC
This sequence comes from Cyathus pygmaeus, assembly GCA_036937155.1. Classification (NCBI taxonomy): domain Eukaryota; kingdom Fungi; phylum Basidiomycota; class Agaricomycetes; order Agaricales; family Nidulariaceae; genus Cyathus; species Cyathus pygmaeus. The sequence continues at coordinate 12,098 of JASFCZ010000122.1, forward strand.
TTCACCAAATCATAAAGGGAACATTTAAAGATCACCTCATCGACTGGGTGATTGCTTACATCAAACTTGATAATGCCGGAGACGTGCGAGCGGCAAATAGGGTGATTTCGGAGCTGGACAGACGGTAGGCATTTGCTTATAACTAATGTACAGTGTTTCCCTTACTAACTCTGTGGTGTAGAATTGCGGCTGCATCACCTTTTGCAGGCCTTCGACGTTTTCGTGATGGACGTGATTTCAAGCAGTGGACTGGAGACGACTCAAAGGGCCTTATGAAGGTACAGTTCACTGCTATCATTTGATATAGGATCTACATTCAACATGTTTACCAGGTATTCTTGCCAGCCATTGATGGTCTCGTACCCGCGCAGATGGTACGAGCTATCAGCTCCTTTTTGGAATTCTGTTACTTGGTGCGCCGGGCTGTGATCACCGAAGACACATTGCAGGAGATCGACAATGCTGTCGAACGCTTTCACAGGGAACGTAAGATTTTCGTGGAGACTGGTGTTCGTGAGCATCTCTCACTCCCCAGGCAACATGCAATGGTACACTATCATTACCTCATACAGCAATTCGGTGCACCAAATGGCCTATGCTCGTCGATCACGGAGTCGAAACACATCAAGGCTGTGAAGGAGCCTTGGCGCCGCTCAAGCCGCAATGAAGCTCTCGGGCAAATGTTGCTCACAAACCAGCGCCTCGACAAAATCAAAGCGATGCGAATACACCTTGAAGAGCTTGGGCTCCTTCATCACAACGTAACACGTAGCACCCAGCCGCAGATTCCAATTGACTCACGGCCTGCTGAGGACGGACAAAATGATGGTCCTGGGGTGGGAGAAGATGTCGACGGAGTAACGGTAAACGGCGATGTGAGATTACCCCCACGCCCAGGTAGGCAAATCAATCTTTTATTCCTGATGCTTCACATTGACAACCCTAAAGCATCAGGGTATCCTCGAACACTCGAACTTCTCAGTGTGAAGCTCGGTATTTCAGATCTAGAGGACCACATTCGACGTTTCCTTTATGATCAACTCCATCCCGAGTACCTCATTATGGGGATGGATGTGGACATCAACCAGTGTCCCATCGTTAGCGACAACCTGATTGTCAAGATTTATAACTCGGCAACATGTCTCTTTCACGCACCTAGTGATCTCTCTGGAATTGGTGGTATGCGTCGTGAAATCATCCGTGCAACACCTACCTGGCGCAAGGGTGCAGCACGCCATGATTGTGTTTTCATCCACGACGATCCTGAGCTTGAGGGCTTTCAAGGGCTTCACGTTGCACAAGTCCAACACTTTTTCTCATTCGGGCATAAAGGCACATGGTATCAATGTGCACTGGTTCGTTGGTTCGAGAAACTAGACGATGCCCCATGCGAAAATACTGGTTTATGGACTGTCCAGCCTCACCAAGTCGGTCGCGCACCGCAGCGCCGTCGTCTGGTATCCATTGTCCATATCGACACAATCCTGCGTTCGGCCCACCTCATCGGCGTTTCTGGCGCGCATTCTACTCCGCTAGACCTCAAGCCCGAGAACTCCCTAGCTGCATACCGCTCTTTCTACGTCAACAAATATGTTGACCATCACTCCCATGAGATTGCATTCTAGCACGTAAGTCTCAATTGGTTGGTGTATATGTACACATCCTAATGAATTCATAGTGATGCCCATAATCCACCTTCTAATAGACCGAGTATGCCTCCCTCAAACGGAAGATCATGGCTCTTGCACCACACATCTCGCTCGCAAGTACCCTGTTCCCTTGAGCCCGTTATCGCTAGCCCGAGTTAATGAGGCAGCCTGTATGATAGACATTGCGGAGCTGGGGAAGCATGAAGGAGAAGACAGGACGCATGGGATGGGATGGCAGGCAGTGTACCATAAACAGTGGGCAGTGGAAACAGTGGTGGGCAAGCACTTGGGGACATGGATAGTATCTTGAAGCCCATGCGCGCATGTGGATAATGGGCCGGTGTAGGACAGGACAGCGAGTAGCATTGAGGGTTTAACGTAGCAGCTCCACATAGAAATATATGTACAGGTTACACATACTATGATATTACCGACGAATGTCTCACCTTTCCTAACGTCTCATCATCCCCAATACCCTCGCGATGCCATAGACCCGTTGCATTTACGTTGGATCCTAACCATCACGATGGCGAACTTAAACGGCGATGTCTTCAGTAAGCAGGGTAAGCAGGAAGAGTATCCTAGCCGTCCATGTTATAAGGGAAAACGCTAATAATCTTTGTCATGAACAAAAAGCAAATGTCGAGTTCGAAGTTGCGAAAGTCGACTAGAATGTGGAAGTAATGCAATGAAGGTGAAAGCGAAGCAGTGAAAGGTAAAGACACGCTGAAAAGTGAATGCAAAAGTCACATGGAAAGCCAAATCACCGAAAGTTCTCACGAAAGCAATGTCTGAATTACTGATGTATAAGATGAGAAGGTAAGTGTTTCTTCAACGTCCTTTATCGAAACCCAAATCACACCTATCTAACGTTGGGAAGTAGAAGTTGACACTTAACCAGCCCACCGCCTCTGTCAAACACCAGCGCGAGTATACATCCATCCATCCACTTAGGCTGCTCATGCCGCTCGCGTCCTTCGGAAGCTTCAGACCGAATGTTGTAGAAGTATTACATTGAGGGTTGGTTTGGATGACGATGAATATAGCAGGAGTGGGAAGGGCGCTGTGAATCCAGGGCGCATGGCGCGTCGTGACAGTGACGTGGACAGCAGGGGTGGGACGTACTCCTTGTGGTGCTGGCTGAGAGTACCCTTCCGGACGATGGGGGATGTACTCTACATCGGCACGTATCAACACCCACATCCATTTTGGCACCCCGCCCACCTTTCGGCTCCGTATCCACGACCGTCGTCGTCACCCTACACCCGATCCAACGACAAGCCCGTGTTGTCCGCTGTCCGAACCAACCACAATCGGTCCTCACGCTGCTAGTACGCGGTTACGATCGGAATCGATGGATGCTTTGGGCTATTTGGATGCGATTGTCCCGATACTAGCACTCTCCTTGATCCCAGCTGTTTGACCTTCGTTGTCAATTCCTGTCCCACCTCATCGGCCACTTTCTCTCCTTCTCAATGAGAGTATTCATGTACTAGACGATGTGAGTAGTTGCTCGTTCGTCAGTGCTTGATACTTTATTGACGACAGTGCTTCTAGCATCTCGATAACTATTGTTACATGCACATATCCACCCACGTAGGCTGCTCGTGGCTATAGCAAACCACTACGTTAGAGCTCATGGCTGGTGGGACCGCCGGACCGGGCCGTGTTTGACGAATATGGAAGGGGCATGGCAGGGATATGGAAGGTACGGGAAGGTTTAAACGAGGAACGCCGTGACTATCTCGGAGGACAACAGCATCGCGTACCCTACCACAGTCCCTTCACCTCTCTCCAGGATCATGGAAGATCATCGTCATTTCCTTGTCGTGCAGTTTCCTGGTCGCAAGCTTGGGTTATCTGGAAGGAGGGAATGGTGTATGTAGCGTCTTTTAATATCGATTTCGTGCGTAGTATCA
>JASFCZ010000123.1:0-15624 GCA_036937155.1 Cyathus pygmaeus
TGTTTGTGTGCACATTTCCGCATTTTATACACATATATGTTACTACTTTTATGTAATCTTAACTTCATTAAATGCATTGGTTCAGCCTACTATAGCATATATGCGAATCTGAATGCTACCAAAACCTGCAGGTATACGGGTACAAGACAGCTCCGAAAAATCAACTAATATGAATGTCAAAATGCGAAGCATCATGGACTTTCAAGACAACATTGTCAACCATTTCCAGTACTTATCACTCCATCCCCCTTTCACTTAAATTCACATGAATTACACTTAGAGGGGTGAAATTCACGTGATATACACATGAAATACACATAAAGTAAATGCACCTACATGAATTTCAAATGAATACATGTGAATTTATGTGAATATCACCTCAAACTGGAAACCACAAAATAAGTTGTCTGAAGTGAATTTTAGGTGAATTTACAAATATGACAGACCTTTCTAAATGAACTTCCAACAAGGAGGAAAGATGTGTAATTCACATGAATTACACCTGAATTACACATGAATTTCACATGAATCACACTTGGAGTTTCACACCATTATGAGATTTAACAATGCTATTATATTCACAATAATATACATACAACAGGTAAATAATTACTAAATAGAATGGCAATGGATGGGGTAGGGGAAGAGGTACACAAGCGATGGGATGGTGTGTGATAACAGAGTTAGCCATCTACAGGAGAGTATGAAGGAGAGACAGAGCGGGATATATACACAATAGGTATGGAGAGGGACAGAGGACAGAGAGGCAGGTAATGTACAAAGAAGGATGTAGCACACTCACCTGATGATTGATGTGACGGCATGCGCGTGTACGAGAGAGCATGCAACGTGCGAGATGAAGCAACAGGTGTGGGGAGCTGGGATGTTCTTGGTCCGGGTGCTGTTGATGCAGAGGGGAGATGATGGGAGCAGGGGCTGTGGACATCGGATATTAGACGTGGTAGGTGAGGTGACGGATGTAGCGGACGGGAAATACCGGGAACGTGTGACAGACACACAACATGATGGATATGGGGCACCAGGATGTTAGGAAGCAGGAGCTATGGGAAGTTAAACATTAGATGTGGAGAATGAGGTGACGGGCACAGCGTACTGGAACTTAGTGGGAGCACGATGCGGCAGGTGGACGACTACCCTGGGCCTCCAGATGTTCTACGCGTCACTGAGTTTGTTGAGTGCAGGGATTGACAGGTGGAGGGTGACATAGATGCGAGGCGACGGGTGTGGCAGGTGGGGGAGCCTGTGACATGGCAGGCAGGACGTCGTGCGTAGGGCACTGCGACGTTTTCGATGCAGGTGTCGCTGTTCTTCACGAGCACCATGGGAGCAGGGAGCTGTGGGACATTAGTTGCTTGTATCGGGAGAGACGGCGGGCTTGGATGTACATGGGGCACGACGTGGCGGGCAAGCAAGACGTCCTGGGAGCACGATGTGGTGGGCAGGACAACGTGCCTGGGCCTCTGGATGTTCTACACATCACCACTGGAGGGCGACGTGGCGTGCGAGGCGACGGGGGTTGTTGTGCGTGGCAGGCGGGGGAGCCTTTGACGTGGCAGACAGGACATTGGGTGTGGGGCATTGGGATGTTGTCGATGCGAGTGTCACTGTTCTTGATGAGCACCACGGGAGCAGGAAGCTGTGGGACGTTATATGTTGTGTCGGGGAGGCGGCGGGAATGGACGTACTTGGGGCACGACGTGGCGGGCAAGCAACGGGCTCGAGGTGGTGGAGAGGAGAGAGGGGAGAGCGGAGGGAGGATGGTGGTGGAAAGGAAAGAAGACGACAAATGACAGGTGACGTGAACAGCGCGAGCGGGAGTTGCCGGTAGCTGGAATGCGACAGAGGAATAGGTAACATACATAATAATACTTTTACCAGGTGTTGTGGTGCAGTGGTATTGCATACTGATAACATATTATGTAATGTATAATTTAACCGGACGAGAGTTCGAACCTCGTCGAGGTCATAATTTTCAAATATCCTTTTTACTATATATTAGTAAGGAATACACTTATTGTAGCGCAAGTGTAATGTACATGAATACCATGTGAATGCCATGTGAATTATATATGTGAAGCCAGGTGAACGAAATACATTACATGGCATTCATGTGAACAGTATGTGAAATTCAAGTGAAGAGGTTCACCTGAAATTCACTAATTCACGCATATTCACGCGGCATTCATGTGGAACTTAGGTGGATGAAAACGTCGATTCGGCAGAGAAATTATGAAAATCACGGTAACTTTACGAGAAGTGGAATTCAGGTGAATTACATATGAAATTCACCTAATTCACATGATTTTCACATGAATTCATGCTGAAAGGGGGGTGGAGCATAAAGACCTCACCATTTCGCAGATGTTGAGGTTGGCAACAGTCAAGATTTCGACCTCCAATCAGAACACCATACTCTGTCTTTCGTACAGAGGGGTGATCTTTACTATATAAATGTTTGGTCCCGCTCCTTCACTCTCGAAGATTTTAATGTTTAAACTTGGTTTAAACTCTTTCTTTAACTGATTGATGCTTTCCCATACATTTTATGGCACTTTAATAGGTTTTGAAGTCGTTACAAATTACTTGTAGCCATTTACAGTCCTTATAGTCATTTGCTGTGTCCAAACTTCGCATACTCTCTTTACAGACTTCGAAGTTTTACATCATTTACTACCATAGCACATCATGCCTAACTTGGCTTAATGTTAACAGATTTGAGATTACTGATATGTGTTGTGGGCTGTGGTACTTAAGATATATGTAATAGGCCCAGAGAGAACTTATGTTTGACATGTTTCCATTGGCATCACACCATATCCCACCTTATTTAGTGCATATATAACACTAAAAAATACATATATATGCGAATGAACCTCATTTGAGGTGAAGAAGAGCGAATATAGCAATATTGTGAATGTGCTGGCGGAACGTATGTGCCGGCAACCGAATGCCGTCGCTGTTTAATTTTTTACCAAAATGCACTGCATACTGCATCATTCCACACTTCCTGCCAGTGCAAAAACCAAAGGTGACTCCAGAGGACTTATCTGAATACTTAGTCAATCAACAATAAATGACGTCGCCATGCACTTTAGCCTCAAGAACCACCTGTTTTGTTGAAATATTCACCATATATGTCCTATAATCGAGGTAAATAGCTGCATAGTATATACAAAAAGTCAATAAATGTGGTTAAAATGGACTATGTGAATGTGCCGGCAATCAAATTCCGTCACTGTTGAATATTTTCCCAATTTAAGCTGCATACATATATCCTATTTTTGCTCAAAAACACAATACCTATGTTAAATCTAATTAAATTAATAGGAGAAGAAAGCTCATAGAGTACAGGTACATATACGTATGTCTAATTGGTCTCTATACTGGTTCCCACGCTTTTGTAACATGTGTCAGTGTACTTACTACTTACTAGTGTATGAAGTTATTCAATATCTCATTAGTAATCATTAATGTCCTGTCCCAGCATATCTTGCAATTCGAAACCTTCAGGATGGTAACCAATTGATAATGTTTACTAATGTAAGGCTGTAAGGGGTAGCCTGCAGAAACCAAATTATTCACTCAGCCTCAAGATCAAGTGCTAAAGCCAGTATTAATTAGTAGTAAGTAAAGTGCTAAATGTCCAAGAACAGCACATGCCACGCATGCAAATGCACATCTTGCATGTGTCTGAGTCTAGTCCGAACGAGCATTCAAATATTCACGGGACAACACTTCATCGTCACGCGCCCTACTGCAACTTGAAACATTGAAAGATGACATTGATATGCAGAAAGGTTGACGGAGCAACCTCATTCATGGACAAGGTGAATATTCCATCATTCATCATCCATGCCAAATCATTGCACAACAATCATAGCAACTAAATGCTCTCACTCTACCATATAAGTACTCTCTTCTCATTTATATGCCCCCAACATAGGTAGGGACTATAGCATATCAATCCCCACACTTTGGCCATTGGTCAATGTCAATGATGCTAATTATATATATGAGATTTTCATTCTATGGTTTGGACTATTCATTTGAGTGCTCATGAGAAATGTAGGCCGAGTTCCCAGGTTTGTGTGGTAAGTAATGTTGAGACCGACCAGGGGATACGGCGATTCTGGAAATTTATTGAAGTCTTCAAGCCTTCGTCAACTGCCGCGATGCTCATGAGAAATGCAGGCCGAGTTCCCAGGTTTGTGCGGTATCCATCATTCACACGATAAAGTGTGTTAAGTATCGCCTTGGTGCGATGAAATACCTAGGTTTGAAATCTTCTATTGATCTAACTCTTAGATGCCATCACTGATCAAAGGTGAGAATGAGAATCTGCAAAAAAATCATATTGCCTATGTATGTCCACCCTCACAAAGAACCTTTATGGAATTAAAATATTCAGGGTAGTTCCAATGGGCAACTCATAATGAAGTATAGCCATATGGCGCTCCATTTGCATTTTTATTATGCCGTGGCCGTATATTTACTTTTGCCGTATATATTCGCGCCGTATTTTTTGTTTTCAGTGTTTTTTCTCCATATAATGGTTGCCGTTATGTTCCTCCGTATATATAATAGACTTATGTTAGGTTTCAAGCTTTAAACATATGTTTTATGCAAGTTTTAAACTACCAGTGGTACTTTCCCACAATATTATATATGAGTGGTCTTGTATTCTACATTCAAGTTTGGGACATTCGTACCTCTGATCACACAGTAATTGCTCAAATGTAGCATGTGAATTACAGTTACGAACTAACTGAAATGGGATGACTTCATGACCATTCCTGGTATGTCTATTTACATGCCTGAATCAGATGATGCCTATACAATGAACCTATTACTAAGTAGTAGTAGTACAATCTAATACTACAATGCTAATGTTAATACCAGGGACTCGTTTGACGTGCATTCAGAGTTGAAAAAAGCAGACTGTGTTCATCTATATTTATTAATGAATCACCTAGCTGTGAACTGTGTAAGACTCGGAGCACTGCAGTCTTAATTCATCTATTAGAACTGACTACCAATTTCAACACATTGAGCTTCAAAACAATCTCTCTTGCTCATTAATACCCGTTCTTATTTAATACTGTACCAACCAAACTGATCTCATCTCTATGCATGCAGCAGCAAGTTTTGCCCCAATGTCTCAGGTACTGTGTGGTCTATCAATATTTTCAGGAATTGGCTGCACCATGTCGCACTACAGACCATTTACTAGTTGAAATTTCCACATAATGCTTCAAGCTTCATCCATATGCAGTACTACTACTTAAGCCTATGTCCTTTTAACATTTCCAGCTTCGTACTAAGTAGGCTTGAAGCTGTCTGCAACCAGTGGTAACCACACATCAACTATAGTCAGTGTAATAAAGCTTATCCTGTATAATATATACGTGTTTATTTAAACATATATACAACCTATAAATGGTTTAACCCATGGTGCAGGTTGTGGATTACACGTGGGTGTGCTATGACTGAGCGCTTGAGCCTTCATGTTACTGATATTGTAAGAGGAGGTATCGTGGGAAATACCTTATAGTGTTCTAAAGTATGCATAAAACTTGCATAAAACATATGTTTGAGGCAAGGTTGAAGCTTGAAACTAACATAAAGTACACAGTGAAACATAGTAACAACAGTATATGCATGAAAAACACTAAAAACAAAATATACGTCACAAAAATATATGGCGAAAGAAATATACGGCCATGGCATAATAAAAACGCAAACAGAGCAAATGGTACCCCATGGCGCACATTGTAGATTTACCATGGTGTGCTGCAGTGCAATGAGTGAGTGCAAGGTGAGCTGAAATTGTAAGTAGAGATATCATGGGAAACACAATATAGTCATCTAAAGTTGCATAAAACATATGTTTGAAGTACTTCTGAAGCCTAAAACTGTAATGAAGTATACATAGAAACCTAATAGCAGTAGAATATGCAGAGAAAACACTGAAATAAAAAGTACGGCTAGGGAACTGCACGGGTAACCCCCGGGTGTCTGGAGCTTGACCCCCACCTGTACCCGTTGTAACCCGTACCCGTACACCCGCGGGTAGAATTCATGACGGGTGCTGCGGGTTGCGGGTAACCCACGGGTTCCTTACTGAAATCTTACCATACATAGTTCACATGCAAACTTACAACTTATTATCGAAAATTATAACCTTAACATATATACAATTACAGTTTACAATGGTGCCGACAACATAGAAGGTGGTTGGGGATGCTGAGATGAACAATGAAATGGGGGGTGAGCAAGCAGAGAAAGGAACAGAGGGAGGAAGTTAAAGTCAAAGGAATTGATGCTGGGATATGTTGAACAAAGCCAGAGGCAGTTGAACGATACTTGGGTCTGTTGAACGAAGCTAGATGCAATTGAATGAAACCAGAGGCTGTTGGATGAAGCTAAAAGTTGTGGAACGATTCCAGAGGCTGTTGAACGAAGATGGGGACTGTTGAACGAAGCTAGAAGCGATTGAACGAAGTCAGAGGCCGTTGGACGAAGCTTGAGGTTGGGGAACGAAGCTGGAGGTTGCAGAGCAAAGCTGGTAGTTGGAGAGCGAAACAGGAGGTGTAGAACGAAGCAGGAGGTTTTGGAACGAAGCAGGAGGTTGGAGAGCAAAGCTGGAGGTGTAGAACGAGGCTGGAGGGTTACAGAACGAAGCTGGAGGTTGCAGAACTAAGACAGTGGTTGGGGAACGAAGCTGGGAGGTGATGGAATGAGGTTTTATAAAGGAAAGAAGCTTGAATATAACCATAGAAGTTGAATATAATGCTTACTGGATCTGTGAATCCTGAATATTGAATGCCTGAGGCAGCCTAACTGCCCAACCACTACTCAATCACCATCTATATTCCTTGAAAACACCTGCTGAGAAATTATAGTTGACGTTTTGGGCAGGTGAGACCTAGGTATTGTGAACATGAAGTGGAAGATTGGAGCTCAAAGCAAGATCAAAGAATGAGACAGGAACTGGAAACGCGCAAGAAATGCATGAACATTTCAATACCATAAACTCCGATTTCGAACTTCGAAATTTCCTAAGGTAGCCAAATCTGTGCGTCGAATAATTACAACTTACAGCTCAAGTCAATTTTTGCACATTTATGCAACATTTATGAGTACGGGTGCCGATGGGTATGGGTGTGGAGATCCCAACCCGCACCCGTACCCGTTGGCACCCTTACCCGTAACCCGTGCGGGTATGGCCTACCCCTGCATTTCCCTAAGTACAACACAGAAAAATATGGCAAAAAGAATATACGACCAGGGCATAATAAAAACGCAAATGGAGTGCCATATTTTATGTAGTATAAGCCTCATTACTGTAATTGGCTCTGACTCATAAGTTGTCTAATGAACCGGACACTAAATGTAGACCAAGGGAAACAGATGATATGTCCTAGGTCCGTGTGTCGGTGTGTGAGGGTCACGGGTTCCAACAATGGAAAGTGGTATATACTCTGTGGATGTTCCTTACTTAACCCAGGCACGAGTATATAATGATCAGTCTATTTCTGGTCTATGCATCTGTCCCAGTTTCCTCTACTTGCTTCTAATGTTCTCAGTAGACTAAAGCAATATACATTTGTGATGTAAAGCCTAGAACTGAAGTGTATTTCTAGCAAATACGAAGCTCCCACCAAGTATGGACTTCTGCCGTCGCTTTGTACATTGTCTGTTCGACATCAAACTTCGTCGCTACAACAGGCCATCTAGGGGACTGGGAGGTCTTTACACTCCCCCTACATTATACCTGTGCTGCACATGCATTGCACCTAGTTTCACGTATTGCATGTGCAGTGCATGTGCAATTCACTTTAGTTACACCTTATTCAAAATCTTGACAATGAAATTTAACATGTTGAGACTCAAGATAAAAGGTTTCATATCAGGACTACATAACATGTTCTTTGGTTTTCTGAAGTACTGTTTCGAGTTCCATGATGACGCATAGATCTCAAACATGCAACAAGTAACTTGGTTTTCCGAGATACATGTCAACATACCTTACACTCAACTTAAGTCTTATACTGGTAAGGTAGATTTCATTATAATCCAGCTAAATCATGTGCAATCAGTCACAGTGTGACCAGTCCATTTCTCAGGCATTGTATCCTATGGAGTAATGTTAAGTGCAGTAAGTGCACATACCAAACTCTGAAGTTGAATGTTTCCCAGATTGATTATAGACATTTTCAAGAAAATCAAAAACCAGTAAATAGCTTGAAGCAGTAATGCCTACACATCACAGGATTTCAATTTTTCAGATATGGTAGTGTACAAAGGTGGCTGGTGATATGAATGTGCCTCCCACCAATTCTCTGATTTTGTCATGATAGAGGTACATGATTTAGCTGGATCATAATGAGATCTACCTTAACACTACAGTCCATAATACACTGTTTGATATCACATCCATAGGTAAAAGTCCAGAACACAATATTTTGTCACCAATGTTTTATGGCTCCACTATAGTGGATCTCAGTTTCTCTTAAACATCAACGAACAAACCCAACACCCACACCATTGATTCCATTCTAATACCATAATTTGCCAGAGACCTAGCAAGTTGGCAAATATGCCATGAATCTAAAGATGTAAACAGGCATGTGAAGCAATGATCTCACAGTCTCAATGACTCTCATAAGTCTCATAGTGACACTGACAGTCAACTCTCAAGTTGTCTCAACCAGGTCTCAACACTTGACTTAACTGGTCTGAAAAACTCCTAAGGTACAGGCCAACCACAGGCACATAAGTATACTTAATTTGTATGTCTTGCACTCAATCAAATTATTAAACAACATATATCATAGTGGAGTGAGGTACATAAAAAAATTATGATAGTACAGAGGGTCTATCAAGCCTTCAAGGAGGGTTGAAGATGACCACAATTGCACCCTGTTCCATAACTACAGGGGAAATCAAGAAGCAGAAGAAATGATAGTAAGGATTACACGGGAAAAGGAGAAGGTGGTATGAATAGGAAGGAGTTACAAAGGAGGGTAGCTCACAATGTGAGAAATGGTGCATACCAGCGACAAAGGAAGGGCATAAGGAACTGGAAACACAAAAAAAAAAAGGAAACAACTGCACAAAATGAACGAAGGACACAAGGAAAAACTAATCAATACAAAACTCACTAAGACCTGATACTAGTAGAAGTTAAAGGCTGTATGAAAAGGAAAAAAAAAATTGTCTCACCATAATAACTACTGGGGTAGGACATCAAAAGGAACGAGGTATAGGTTGGAGGAGGAGGGGATGGAATATAGAAGGGAAACAAGGTTAGCAAGGGAGGAGATAGAATAGGGAAGGGGAGGTACATCTCACTTGATGACATGGAAGACAATAACACAGTGTTGTGATCTCTGCTCATGTCCAGCGAATCTTGTAATTGAATCAGAGAGCATTTGTTGACAATGATCTGACCAGGGAGATTCAACAATGCTAAAAGAAATAAGTTACATAAGTGCATATATGGACCAAACAGGAAGAAAATGGTGTTGACCCAGTGTTGACCATGAACAGAGAGTGTGTAAGGAGCAAACAGCACAACAAGGAGGCTGTGCGAGTGATTGGCCTTTGGTGATAGGTTACAACACAGGCATAAGTAAAGAAGAGCTTGATGAGGGTAAACCCCATGGTTGGCAGAAGCAGTGAAGAATGATGAAGAACTAGGGATGTGAATGTGAATGCTCTCAAAAAGTCAACTTGGAACATGGGGTATACCATTGGTGTATATCAGATCAGGCTACAGGTGTGAGGCTGAGAAAAAGTGAGTATTGAGATTGTCTTGATAGTAAATCGAAACAGACAGAAATGCTGTATGTATATCCATTGTCTTCTTCAGTCTTTAGCAGACAGCAACAGCTGGCCCCACCATCCAACACCATCTGGTATTGCCCATTGAGCTGAGGACACCCGAGTGAAGACTGCAAATGTGCTCTGGTCATGGATGTTAATATGTCAAGTGGAGCTACATTGTGCAATGGAAAAGGTGTAAGAAGTGGACCACCATACTAGTCAACATATTCTTCAGGGATGGTAACCCAGCAGATATAGCCTTCCATAATGGATGCAGCACAGCAATGGCCTTAAAGTTAGAAAGGGCATCAATCAGACAAATATTGTTTGGTGATAAATATAGAAGAGAAGAAGTATTCATAAAGATAAAGTATGGTAAGAAGGAGTAGATGAAAGAGTACAAGGAAAAGAGATGATGTAAGGGCAGCCCTAAGATGGTCTGGATGATCTCTCAAGTCCGAAGCTAGCAGAGGGGAAATCCAAAGTTAATATAATGTTCTACTATAAGTACAAGACATAACACACCTAGCAGAGGGGGAAATCCAAAGAGAATACTATGAGAAAACCTCTGCCAGAGAAGGTATGTGTATATGATAGAACTGGAGGCATGGGAATAACATATGTTGTGCTATACAGTATGTAAATGTGTGGTGCAACATGGATGGAAATGGAAAAAGAAAGGAGAAGTGATGGGAAGTCCAAATCTGGAAAGTCGAGAGTTCAAACCCAGGTGAGTGTAGAAAGATAAATAAAGGTAAAAATACCGGAGTCGCACTGGAGCACTGGAGTTGAACCAGAGTAAAAGAACAGGAAAGGCTAAAGGACAGGACGTCCCCTTACAGATGAGGGACATGGTGGCAGTGGTAAGAAGAAAAGAAGTTGATGCTCACTGGAAGTTGGAGTTGTGCAAATGGCACCCAGGATTGAACAGGCTCCACACTAGTATTAAGTAGCATACTAATAGCAAGTGTTGTTACAACAATAATATCATTTCGAAGTTAGATGGTATACTTACTGTAAATGGCCAGAGCAATGTATAAATCTTGGTGGGAGCCGAGGTTTCAGGATATTAATTCATGTATCATGAAGCTACCTGTCAGCCAAACAAAACATTCCCATGGCTTGTTTGCTGGCATTTGCAATGCTGGCAAAGTGTTCCTGTTCATCAACCACTACCACCACCATAATCCTTCTCCCCCCTCCCATCATCGTCACTCCTCCCTCCCTGCTCCCAACTTGGTATGCCCTCCTTAGCATATGCCAACATCCTCGACAACCAACCTCCAGTGTGATCATAATGGCCAGAGCAACAACCAACTGCCACATCACCTGCCAACACCTGCCTACACCATCACTGATTGGAGACATCCAAAAACCCCATGCTGAAGATGACAGAGGGATTTGTGTAAGAAGAGGTGGAATAGCACAGTAAGTAACCCACCAACCTACTCGAGCTTCATGCGCAGCACAACTGCCCCCATATTCCTCTCAACATATCCTACAGTCATTAACCCATCCCACAGTGTCATCAAGCACATCGACCATGACACTTCATCCCCCCAACACATCCCTCAAATCTGTTGTGCCACATCATTGACCTCGATGTGGCAACAGGCATACCTCCCCACATCACCCATGCAAAATCAACAACACTGCTGCCACTAATTACTTCAAAATCACTGCCACCATGTTGCATCTCGTGCATGTACCGCACAGTGCCCCCATCTCCGGCTTCCCGTGCCTCTTGCTTCCCCTGTTTCTTGTGTCTCGTGTTCTATATGCCTCTCTAATCTCTCGCTGCCTTATCTCTTGCTGCCCTTACCTCTTGCTTTTCATGTCTCCCTCTTGTTGCTTCTGCCTCTCACTGTCCCTGCCTCTTGCTGCCCCTCTTGTTGCTCCTTCCAATTCCCCTGCCTCTTGTCTCCCGTGTGCCACTGCCCATCTCCCACTGCCTTGCTTCTCATTGCTGCTCTTGCTTCCTCTATCTCTTGCTTCCCTCCCCTCTTGTCTCTTGTGTGTTGCTTCCGTCTCCCACTGGCCCTTTCTCTCACTGCCCCCGCTTACTCCATCTCACTTTATCTGTCTCCTGCCTCCCTTGTTCTGTGCACCACTGCTCCCATCTCTCACTGCCCATGTCTCCTGTGGCTCACATTTTCCAGCATGTTCCATCTCTTGTCCTTCATGACTCTCATTCCCCACCTCATTTGTCTGTTACATACATAGTTACATACTTGTAATTATACATGTATTAAAAGCAATATATATGAATTTCACCTGTAACATTGCACTTGCAATGCACATGAATTATAGAAATTACACCTTGATTGCTTCCAATATCATGGTAAATCTCAAGTTACACTTGTTGGGAATTGCATGTGCAATGCATGTCAATTCATGTGTACTACACAAGAAAAATATGTAAATATTGGCTACAATGTGAAATACATGTGCAATGCATATGCAGCATACATGTAAGGTAGGGGCAGTGAAAAGTACTGGGATTTTGGGCTAAAAGGGGGAAAATAGGAGGTCTTTACCCTCCCCCCCAAATTCCGGGTGGAGTCTGCTCGAAGTGCCCAGATTTTCCGCATTTTTTATAACTATTCAGGATTTTCTGCGGATTCTGGATGGACTCTGGCGGACTCCAGGTGAAATTATGTTGGGTGATAAACCAGCCAATTTTCTTTCTCCATTCAATATATTTTCCACCCGGACTCCATATGGAGTCCAGATTTTCAATTTTTCATCACTTTTTATCAGGAGTCCTTGATAGTCCTGGTGGACTTAAACGTGCCCTCCGGAATATTTCATTATTTGAGCGCGGTATAGTCTTAATTAGGTACAGTAAAAATAATGCAATGAACAAGTGTCGAACTCGCGACCTGCCTAATTCAAATTCTTACATATACCTTCACAGCTACCATCCTAACCACTACACCATGAGTTCTTTTATACATCTTATCATCTGCATTATATAATAGCTATACCATCTCACATACATATCAGTAAACAGCCAAACCACAGCTTCATGTTCGGTTTAAACCCTGCCGGCATTACCCGCATTCGTGAGCCATGTCACAAACCGGCAGTGTTTTCTTCATCAACCACCAGCATTCCTTTTCCCAACCTTTCCCCTGCCACCACCCAATGCTCTCACCTGTTCCCACTTCCACAAAACACTCACAACAATGCCCACGCCCACCTCAATGCCAATGTCCAGCCACAATGCCAACACGTTTATCACCGATGTGTCAAGTGACAAAACCAACAATGCCAGTGGATCCACAATTGACATTGACGATGTCCACACCCTCATCCTCGACAATGCCAACAGCCAATGCCATACATACAACGTCAACATAACAGACACCCAGGTGAGTGCCAGTGCACATCCACAGCCCCTACAATGCTAACACCCCCATCCATTTCTTAGCCACTGCACTCCCTGCTGCCAGCCCCACATATGCCACGTCACGCACAAACCAACACCACTAGCACCACGCCTGTGCTAATGCAAAACATCGACACGCTGTCGCCACCTGTGTGCATTAGCACTACAGTTGCCCGACGCCTACAATGTGTAACACCCGAACACCAATGCCTTTGCATGCCATGTTAATGACACCAATGCCAACATCCTCCTCCATGTCGCCATTGTCAATGACCACACCCTCCTTCAACACCCTCTCTGACAATGCAACTGTCACCCACGACCATGGCATGCCTGTGCTTACCACACACCCTCAATGTCAACATTTAGGTAGCCACATCCACACCCACACTCAATCACCACCCCCTATTCACGGCCACTGCCGCCGACCACCAGCTCTTGAGTGCCAACACTAGTGCTTCTCAGTGCTCCAGCCAACCCTCAGATGCCATCTGTGTAATAGCTACCCCCTGTAGTTAGTATTTCATCATTAAGTTTATGTATTATAGAATAGTTAGTTTCTTTGTAAACTATTGTATATATAGTATGAATATATTGGTATTATTAACTTATTAATACTTAAGAAACATCTGAGGTATTCAACTAAGTACACAGAGGAGTCCTTGAGGAGTCTTCCAAAAAATAGTCCGCCAGGAGTCCATCCGGAGCAATTATTAATTCACCTGAGCTTGATTATCGCTATCCAGATTCCAGCTGGACTCCGCCTGGAATCTGTCATTTCTCCAGGAGTCCATGTGGAATCCATACGGATTTTCCAGGAAATTTTCTGTCCAGGTGGACTCTGTCTGGAATGGGGGGGGAGGGTAAATTGTTGGAAAATAGGGGGATTTTGTATCTAGAGCTGCCAACCATAACTGTACTCAACGGTTACAGGTGCTACAATACAGTGCCAGGTGCCATATCATCAAAAATATTTGGTGAGTGTGTACAGGACAGTTACAGTATGGTACACAGCCATTGGTACCCATATCAGTACAGCTGTATCTGGGGTTTGTTTGGTTGTTGGGCTTCAGCCAAACAATGGTGTGTAACTGGTCCACATGAATGCTACGTGCACACATCTCAACCTCTCTGTCTTCATCGATCATGTCTCCTGAAGCTCAGTGTTGTGCATTGGTTATCCCAGTGCATGAAATTTCACCCATTAAAGTACCAAGTGAGAAAGCTTCGGACTGCATACTCCGATGTAGCTGCTATATAACCTTCTTCTTCAGACTTGACTTTCTCAGCAATCTACTCTTTTACCAATGGCTACTCCCTCTGTCAAGACCATGAACTCTCTTCTAGTAAATAACTAACAGCAAGCTCCAGTGACTTTACAGAAAACTGGAGTAGAATAAACAAGGGAGGAAGAACCTTTGGCTTCAGCTTATGTGCTGTATCCCTTGCGATCCCCTGGTTCATAATTTGGTACAAAGTGGAATGAAGTTGAGAAAGATGAGAACACAAGTCCAAGGACTTGGAATGGGAGGAACAGAACTACACTCCGGGTGAAGTCTGGTGCGTGTATTGTATGGACTATGAGCTCCGGGTGAGGTCCAGTGTGTGTATAGGAATGAATGAGTGTAAAGTCGAACTAAGTTGATTATTTGACTGAGGAATATGAGTACATACATGGCAGTTTTTATACTATGAGCTATGTACAACTATTGGGCCCCTAAGCAAAGAGACCATGAGGTAGAGTACAAGGATCAGGGTAACTGGTCCAATCAGATAATAGAAGGTCCAAGCTTGGTGATGTAGAACATATGGAAACATAACACAAGTGAACCAAATGACATATGTAGAAAGGATGAAAGTAATCAAATAACTTGGCATAGATAAGAATAACAATAGACAGAATACAAGTGGAGTGTAATGGAGAGACACACTGGAGTAACCAGAGTGGAATGGATAAAGTCTGGTGTACTGGAGTATACCAGAGTGTACCAGAAAAGATGCAAGAGGAAATATCTTTAAGTCCAATTGATATATAAGCATGGATATGACACCCTCTAACAATACTCCTGATGCTACTATTGAAGCTGCAGCTCCACTGCCTACTCAGCTTTCTGAAACTATTTTGAGTATGTGTTTTTTTGCTCTTTAATTGCGAAGTCTATAACTGACTTTTTGTTTAGCTGAAAATTCCTGACCCACTTGTAAGAAGAACACTGATTGCCTGTGAAACGTTACAAATAAACTACTTAGTAATAGTAGTAGATCCTGATTTTTGTAGCTACACTATACTAATATATCTAATTGACATTGCGGGTTTGGGGGTGTATCGCTATCAAGAATGCGCGACTTTCACAAAGAACAAGTAGCCGTGGGAATCAAGTTCT
>JASFCZ010000124.1:0-15564 GCA_036937155.1 Cyathus pygmaeus
ATCTTGTTCTTTATCATATTTAAGTATTTGAGTGGTCTGACTAGATCTGACTATGCACGACTACATCGAGACCTCATCTGACTATGGTATGACTAGGTCCGACTTCGCTTTTTACTGAGTGTCATTGCGGTTCTTTGCTGTGCGGATGACACATGAATAACAATAGATCTGCGAACACATATACTTAAATAGATTGTCGTGACTATATAAGTGCGTAAGTTCAGTTCTCGCCTCCCGGGTGCGTTAGCGCCTCAAAATGCCTACATACACGACATACCTATATCATGGACTTCGTCCTTCCATCCAACCATACACCGTGTTCTACGTCAGGACGAAATGTATCGTCGATCAGTATAAGTATTGATCATTATCTCTATAGAGAACGTTGGTCACACCGGAAGTAGCTGTGGATCTTTGGTACGGGGGAGATCAATGAAATTAAGCTATAGGTAGGGTATGTGCATACTGTGAGTGGAATCTTTCGAATAAAAGTAAATGACTGGAAATCGTCATGAGCATGCATGTTCGAGGAAGAATATAACCACGTACTAAGTTATGATCGAAATCCAGACCTTCCCTGCTCCCTCTTTGAACCATCCTGTCCTGCGCCGCACGCGAAAGTCTACATGCACCCATCCTGAATGAAGCGACGACCTATCGTTGACTCCGATGTCAATGTTGATGATAATGACGATGTGGAGATGGCCCTTCGACACTCTTCCTGTGTGGAAGAAAAACCTGAGTGACACTTAGCGAGTGTCTACACCCTTAGTCTTCAGTTGGCCGCTGTCACCACTACACAGTTCCTATAGAGAGTAGTTAGACTTCGAGACTCAAATTGAAACTTACTTAGATAGATAGATAATAAGATGATATCGTTGACACTTCCGATCGCTTAAGGTCTGTAACTTAGAATAGGCTCGCGCAGAATTCAGCAGAAAGGGAGGTGAATTATCGAGGCCTCTGCCTCATCACATATACAAAATTATTGTAACTACGAATATGGATAGCACACGCATACTCTCATGTCGCTAGAGCCGTAAGTCCGAAAAGAAAAGAAAAGAAAGACGAATTGAAACACAATAGAAAGTAGGTAAAATGGCCATCATAAGAATGAAAATGATAAAGCATTCAAAAGCATAAGTTGAAGAACGAAAGATATGTTGGTGGTACAGGTAGTTAAAGCATAACGACAATAATCTGTGGTGAAATGAAAGAGTAAATGATAAGAATTAGAGAATAGAAATTGACCGTGTTATTGAAACCCATATCCTCAACTCCTAACCCTTATCCTTCCACTATGTCAAATACACTCGTAGCTAGGCTCTTGATGCCTAGGAAGTCTTGAGGTTCGTGCTTGAAGATGGAAATAGAGGAGAGAGAGAATGAGAGGAGCCAGATATTAGACGGTGATGGGAATGTGAGGAAAGCACGTTAGAGTCGCATCCATATTGTTGAGCCTAATTTGGAATGTTTGGTGATTTGTTTGGCTACAGCCTCCAGTGTCCATTTGTACGACTCGACAATAGAACATCATGTCCTATGTCCACGGAGACTCATAGCATAAAAGTAAAGAGAGGAAAAGTATAGTAAAATAAGGTAGAACACAAGAAAATATTGAACAAAGAATTTGTGTAAAAATATAAATACATATAAGCGGAATCTACCAGTGAGCCAACATACTCCACCACACCTGCTTCGACAGTTTGGTTGGTGATAGTGTCGATTATCGTAGAAGATCGCAGTACAAGAGGAATGCGTCTGGCGCATGAGATATACTATTTCAAGATAATGGGGCTCAAATACGAACTGATGAATTAGGTAATGTCAGCGTGCATGTTCGAGAACGTACCAAGTGCTTACCTTCTACCTCCGACTCATCTCTCGCCTTATCCTGAATAAAACGACAGCATAACATCGATATCAATGTTGATGATGATGTGAAGAGCCTGACGTCGATGATGATTCGGAGACGATCCTTCGGCGCTGTTCCTGCTTCGACAATTTGGTTCGGGATGGCGTCGATTATCGAGGATGGTCGTACTATGAGCGGAGTGCGTTGGCGAAAATCATAGGCTGAAACACAACCTGGGTGATTATGAAAGGTCAGCGTGCATGTAAGGATAACGAAGTGGTGAACACCACTGTACTAAGTTCTGAACTTCTCGCCTCTCTCATCTCATTGTGTTATCATCCAACCTGTCTCCTCCCATTGATGAGTCGGATGTCGAAAATGATTGGTCATTAAGCAACTAGAGGCGAGGCACTCCAAGCTCTGAGGTAGCCTTAAGTCCTGTAGCATTGAACGTTTGAACACACGAACACAAGTATGATATCGTATTACATAGCGTAATTTATCCCTACTTAGAATCATACATCCCATGTGAAAGGAGCCGGATGAATTGAAGCTATGACGAACGACGTTGGTGGGGGCTCCTAGCTGAAGGACTACCAGTGTTGTTAGCAAAGCGCTGTTGAGCCAGCATCGGCCAGTGTTATCGAGATACGTTCACAAGGACGTGGCGAATAGAACGATACATGGATGAGTGGGTATAAGCTTGTATTAGCTTGTATTAGCTGAAGGGTTGGAAGGCAAATAGGTGCTGATGGAGGGATGGTTGACTCTGAGTGAGCGTGACGCCGGCCAAAGGGGGTCGGGTCGCCAACCATTTCCAAACAGCAAGCTGCGCACGAACCAGGATGCTCTGGCTCCCCGGCGGGATCCCTCCATCCAACCTCCATCCAACCCATGTCCTCCTCCACTCTTCGGTACTGTCCCTCTGCTTTCATTTACCAGGTTGCTAATGCGTTCCCTTGTCTTGCCCCTCCTCTCCCCCTCTATCCCTTCACTCGTTGTCTTCGCGTTGTCTTCCGGAGGTTATTGAGGCTATTGCGTGCGAAGTTAGTAACAATAAGTTTCGGATACCCTTGAATCCGTAGAATACATCGCAACGTACGTCCTCGTTTGTTCTTCCTCTCCCTTGAGATAACCGCACTCACAGATATACACATGTTTACCCCTACCCACGATACGTCAACCACGCGCCTACACTCCCTTTCCCACAATTTACTCACAAGCCTCTGTTCGTGGCTCTCATTCCTCAATGAGTAGCATCCACTTTGCATGGCTTGAAGTTAAGTTCTCTCTTTGTCGTATATTGTCGTATACCATTGCGTTATGATGGTCGACAGAGCATGTACGTACCAAGGCATGGTACATGCACTACTGGCAGGTTCTGACATCCCATCCGTTATGCAATGCTTCGTCCTACTCCTCTACGGCATGTTCTCGTTTTATCCCTTCTTCTCCTTGAACTAACTACCACACAGGTATATATATACCCAAACCAAACCCATAATACACCTATTTAACACCGACAAGGTCTATGCGCGACATCTTAGGATCAAGTTCTATTTTTCCTTTTGTGTTTTCACGGATCGTCTATCATATGTTCTTATCATCGACTACACATGTTTCATCCCCAAGCAAGAATCAATCAAGAACCACTTTGAAGGCTGCTGCGGTATTTCATTCGTTGCGTGCGATGCTTACGGAGATGGTCACTTGGACACTCAACGAAGCAAGTCTATGTTTAAGCCCTTGCACGTCGGTTCGATCTCCCTCTTAACCGCGTCGCACTCCGTCTTCGGATGCAACGTCGAGAAGATGGGACTGAAGTTGATGACGTTATGGAAGATACTGTTCTGACCCGAAAGTTTTCGCTTCCAAAGAGGACATCCAGTTATTGTCTATCATACAAGTTAGCTTGAATATGCCAAGTGTGCGTAACTAATAGCTAAAATCCTAGACACTCCTGCAAGCAATCCATAGACCTCTCAGGCTCATCCCACATAAACTGAATGATAGTTATCGTTAGAGTAAGCATACTTCCTCGTTAACCCGTACTTACGAAGTGATTAGCTCCTTCAACTAACTTGAACTTTACGAGAGGTTCCTTGGTGTTCGCTTCATTAAGCCAGTCTTCCACAACCCAGGCTGTATAGATGATATTCCAGGGGCTAGCGTCTCCATACATAAGCCAAACTGGGACATCATTCCACGCCGCTTTAACAGTTGTGTCGAAAAGTGCTTTCCTGACTAGAGTTCTCAGAATATCGAAATAGAACGGTTCAACAACAGCTATCTCCCATTTGTGTCCGGGAGCGAAGTCAGTGATAGCAATCAGATCCTCTAAGGACATTGCTAGGGTGCTAGGGGTCTTGTCTGTTCCAGTGGGCTCGCGGTCTGTGAGTAGGTTGATGTCACGAGTTTTCAGATCACCATGTCTCCAGTAACTCGCGCACTACGAACTCTAAGTACTTAGAGAGTTTACATTGACAAGTGAACCACTTACCCATATGCCAAAAGCCTGCCCACGAGCTTCTGGTTCCAGTTCATTATCCCAGAGTGGGTGGTAGCACCCCTCAGGATTATCTAAGCCAAAGACTTGGGAAGGAGGTTCTTTCAAATATTTAAGCGTCGTAAGATCGAAGTGAGTCTGAACTGTCCTTACCCCATATCACAGCACCGGTTACATGTTCCTTCAAGCGGCCCTGTACGTCTACAGGTAAGGAGGTGATCGATGCTAACATGGAGAGAAGGAATAAATTTCCAAGTGACCAGGCAGTCACGAAAACGCCGCCCTCCTTCGGCAATGCACACTCCTTGATAATTCCGTCAACAAATAGAGCGCAATCAGCTCCTTGTTGAGCTATCATGCTAGCCCGCTCTGCTTCACTTCCTTCGTTTAAAATTTTGATCTCCTCTGGAGTGAATGGCGTAGACCCAGGATATTCACGCTGATTTAAGCCGATGAACCTCAACCCTTTGGTAGTTGCCACTGCGCTCAAGCGTTGAAATGTACCTTTCAACTATATTAGACACGGAATCAAGCTGACGCCTACTGAGTCCCTACCGCTATGGAAGGCATAGCCATGGATAGCAATCAAGGTCTTGTAATTCGAAGTGCTTGGAGCACCATTGTCGGTGTAGAAGTACGTGAGATCTGGCCGGATTGTGAGGGAGGGCATTGTTTAAAATTGTGGGGGATGATACTAGGACCATAGATCACATAAATATGGGTTACCATGCGAGGGGGAATTCGCAATCGAACATACGCGATATGTATACCGATTTGTTCGCACCTTATCAATATTGCGATCAAACTGAAAATAAATCTTTTAAGCATGCGAGCCGGCGGGCGCAAACTTCTATAAGTTACAGTTCGTGTGCACCGGAACATTTCCACATAGTTCACTTTCAGCAAGTCAGACGCAAGGAGTATATATCTTATTCTAGATAAAAATTATGAGTCAAACTTCTCAAAGCTGGGTCTCGAAACGGCGAATTTTTGGTCATACTTACATTTTGATTCCCAGTGATTTCAGGGTGAAATTCCTTATGCAAATGTAGATCTACGCATATGTAAGTACAATTTGAAGCTGTTTCTATTCAATGTCTACCTACGGTTTTCTGCTGTCTATAGAGCATATATGCATGAGATCTGATCCAGCACGTCTACCCAAAGTAGGGACTAGCATGGATGGGGTCAGGTATGGGTAATCGTGTGGGTGCCGTGGATTACCCGTATAAATGACTGTCAAATTAAATATTGTAATTACTCTACACTAAGATTAAGTATGTATACAAAAAGTAATTTGATAGACTTCTTTCTAACAATGCATACAATGTTCAGACAAAATTTAAAGTCGGAAATGCTCATATTAAGGAAGTAGGACCTATTTTATATTTTCTGAGAGCAAAAGCGGTGGGTTGTACAGCATTACTAAGTATTTGTAATGAAAAGAAGCAAAATACGCCCCTGTTCATTTCATTCTGCCGTTTTTACATTACATGAATCCATCACGGGTATGTGTGGGTATGCAAACCGTGGGTACTTACCCGTATTTCGCTCATCCGTGCTAGTCCCTAACCCAACGTCTACCACGTCCACCACACCAAACCGACCCAACAACGTCCCACCGCGTTCCTCACTCACCAGGCATTCCAACCACAATAACAGTCCCCGGTCCCGACTCCCGACTCCCCGTTCCTTATGGTGTACTCCCTCAACACATCGATCACTGCGTCAACCCCCACTTCTAAGATGAATGGGCACTATGGTAGTGCGTCTGTAGGGTTTTCGTGAGTACATTTGTTGTCCGCATCCACTTCATCCGTTGATATCCGACCTCAGCTATGTAGAGGTGGAATACGACCGCTCACTTGTAGTAGTGCTCGTGGGAGCGATGCATATAGTACGTTACGTTCATTCTTCGTCATGCCTCATCTCATTCTCCCTTCCCTGCAGCCTCGAGGGATTTTCATGTCCTCTAACTTTACATATCTGTACTTCCTCGCGTAGCTCTGCGCAACACCAAGTTCAGACTTTCCTGGATCATTGCCACGTCTTACCGGCGCGCCCCATGGCCTTGCCTCATAATGACTCCATCGACCATCTGCTCCGATACGTTCAATCACACCGGCGTTGTTTAGGCACGAACATGGACGCTACGCCGGCCCCCGCAGAGGATGAAGATGAAGGTTAAGCAGGCTATGGATAGCGTTGAATGGGAGGTTGGTTTGGCTCAAGCTCAAAACACGCTTTATGGAAGGTATCCGTTAGCGCAAGGGATGGCAAGCATCTGGCTGGTAAGTTACCTCTGCTGCTTTTAATGTCTGAAAACTATAACCTAACTACATCGCTGGCTAGTAGAACCCCTTGTCGCCACGAAGCTCTCTACACATCGTTCCTCGCGTCTTCCTCACCACGCTCATCAGCCCGTGCCACGTCATCAAGATGGCCCATTTCTCTGCTCACCTAAGGTTGAGCACACCAGTACGTGGAGCAGGACGGGAGGGACGGTGGGGTTGGCTGGAGTTCTGGAGTTCTAGGGAAAGCTGGGAGGGGATGGCTGGAGCTCTGCGGATCAGTGGTCAGCTCCAGCTGAGAGATGTCTGGCAGATGGGTAAGCAACTTCGCTGTTTGCACCGTCCGCAACCTATAACCTAACTACTTCGCTGGCTCGTAGAACCGCGTGCGTGCAGAGCTCTACATCGTTCCTCGCGTCTTCCTTCGCGTGCCACCTCATCCAAATAGCCCCATTTCCTCGCTTGCTAAGGTTGAACAGGCTAACGGATGACGTTAATTGGGAGTGGGGTTGGCTGGAGCTCTGTGCTCAATGCCAGTTCTAGAGAAGGCTAGGAGGGGCTGGTTGGAGCTCTGCGGTCAGCAGTCAGCTTGGGAGATAGCATACAGGTTAGCAACTTCGCTGGATTCAACTACCTGCATCCTATACTGACTACTTTTCTAACTTATAAAGCCCATGTCGCCCCGAAGTTCTTTACGCTGCTCTTCGCGTTTTCCTTGCCACGCTCCTCAGCGCGTACCACGTCATCATCATTACCCATGTCTACGCTTGCCTAAGGTTGAACAGACTGTGGATGACGTTGAATGAGAGGGTGGGGTTGGCAGGATCTCTGCGGCTATTGACAGCCCTAGAGGCTGGGGAGGTTGGGTGGAGCTTAGCACGCAAAAGTTAGTTCGGGAGGGATGAGAGGCAAGGTAAGTTACTTTGCTGTCCTCAACTGCACCTAATTCAAGCTAACCTACAACTACTACTCCCAGAATCCAAGCTCTCTACACCGTCTCACGCATTTTTCTTGGCACGCTCCTCAGCGCGTGCTTCGTCATCATCATGGTCCATTTCTGCGCCTGAGTCAAGGCTCAGGCCAGTCTTTCAAAATGTACATCTCTGTTCTGTCCTCGGTATCTACGTCCCTCATCGTCTGAGTTCATGCTGGCGTTTGCAGCTAGTGACGTTGCGTGGGAGGGAGGGTGGGGTTGGCTGGAGCTCTGCGGTCTATTTTCGAGGAATGGTAGCCTGCAGGTAAGCAACTTCGCTGGATTCAAGAACCCGCAACCTATAACCTAACTACTTCACTAGCTTGTAGAGCGTCTTACTGCGCACAAGCTCTTTACGCCGTCCCTCGCATCTTCATTGCCACCCTCTCAGCGCATGTAACATTATCATAGACCCCATTTCTACGCTCGCCTAAGGTTGAGCAGGCCAGTAGGTGGCGTTGAAGGGAGGGTGGATTGGCTGGAGTTCTGTGCTTAGTGCCAGTTCTAGAGAGGCTGCGAGAGTTTAACTGTGATTAGCGATCAGTCCGAGATGCATGTCAGGCAGGTAGGCAACTATGCTACGTTCGAGGTCCGCAATCTATACTGACTACTTCCCTAACTTGTAGATTTGTTGTACCGAGCTCTTAACGCCGTTCCTCGCGTCGTCCATGCCACGCTCCTCAGCGTGTGCTATGTCATGCAGATGGTCCTTTTCTAAGCTTGCCTAAAGTTGAACGCGCTGTGGACGGCGTTGAATGGGAGGGTGGTTTGCTGGAGCTCTAGCAGTTCTAAGGACTGCTGGGATGGGCTGGCTGGACCCCATGCTAATAACATTCGTCAGCTTTACATAGAAATTCAGGTTTCTGCACAAAGCTGCTAGCCTGGGCCAGAAGGAATAGAATGGCACGTGGGGCAGCAGAACGAATTTTCATCGCTTCTAACGGGTACATCACGAGTAAGTTATATATGTACGCAACCGAACGCAAACTTAAATTGACGTGTCTTAGGTGAACTGAATATGCATGCATGAGGCATGCTATTATGCCGCATAAATAAGTTGTCTATACTCTCTGTGATACTAAATAGTTCAAGTATGGCTAGATGTATACATCACTCGGACTTTCATAAGATACGAACATAGTTCTGAAAGGAACTCAAGAAGGAACATGTACTTGGGGTATGTACCAATTCGAAGCTTCTCTATTACTTCTTTTGGTATCCATTCATTCAACGTGTCATCTGATTAATGGGTGATATACCGATGTCATTTGTGAAGGGTCAACAGAAGCTTGCCTCGCGACGGAAGAGTACGCAATGCACAAAATACGTGTTCGTTATAAAAGCCCACAGTGATGTCAGTGCATAATTCCCATTCCCGTTTATCATTGTTATACGATGAACGTTCTTGAAAAAGCAAGCCATTTCGTTATAGGGACGTTGAATGCGACGGACGCTAGTACTAATAGAAGAGAAAGCGGTGACTATCAATGTTTTCTTTCTTACTTTTTGAAATTCTAAACATCATATATTAGAGCTATTGGATCGACTTGAAAAGGCTGCTTGCCTTGGAGCAGGCCACCAATCTGCAGAACGTTCGGAGCCTCCGCGATGCCATCCAGAAACGCGAACAGCCGTTATCAAAGACATTATGACCTGGATCGACTCTAAAGGTTCAAATGAACGTATGATGTGGTTACATGGACCTGCAGGCGAAGGAAAATCTGCTATCGCTCAGTCAATCTCCGAGCGGTGTCAGCGCGAGAATAAACTCCTCTCTTCTTTTTTCTTTTCGCGGACATCAGCCACCGGGAGAGATGATGGAAACAAGCTTATTCCAACTACTGCTTGCCACCTTATGAGCAATGTTCACACCACTAAGGACATCATTACGGCCCAACTCTGTCGTGATATCTCCACCCTTTCGTACACCGTGGAAGAACAATTGCGATGCTGGTCGTGGATCCACTAACACAGGCCTTGACGAACATGTGCACAGACCTGCAAAATGGTCAAGAGCCAGATACAGGGAATGGTGTACTTCCCAATGCAATACCAAGTGTCGTACTGCCATGGCAAAATTTTGAGGGCTTACATATACCTCATGTGATAGTTATCGACGGGCTTGACGAGTGCAAAGAGCCAGAAATGCAGTCTAGGATCATAGAAGCCATTTCGAAAAATCTATTGGATTTTCCATTCAATCTACGGTTTTTCATTGCCAGCAGGTCAGAATTGGTAATCAGAGATGCATTCAATAATTCTCGAATTCATTGCTTCCGATTGGTACTTGACAACAGGTACAACCCCGATACGGATATAGCAACCTTTCTTCGAAGTGAATTCAATGTGATGAAGCGGGACCATCTCGCATGCAAAACTCCACCAAATGATGAAAACTGGCCATCCACTGAAGATATAGAAACATTGGTACAGAGGTCATCTGGCCAATTTATCTATGCATCTACCGTTGTGAAATACATTAATAATCCACGAGAAAATCCCAAGGAACGCCTTTGCACAGTGATTACCTCACAAAAGCCTGATGAATCACCTTATTCACAGCTCGACACACTGTACAATGGGATTCTCATGGAGGCCATAAAGCACTTTCCCAATTATAAGCGCATTGCTTCTCTATTTGAAGTTTTACTATACTCACGAAATCGCTCAATACATACTGTTCAATGGGTCGCAACCGTCCTAAATATCAGCGAAGTCACGCTTAGTTTATGGCTTCAGGACCTTCACTCGATTATCTTCTTGCCACTATCCCAAGACGACCACGTAGACATTGGAAGCAACGAAGATACAGAAGGCACAGAAGGCCCTTCAACACCAGTGACTCCTGAAGGCGCTGATAACGTAGAATACACTGAAGACACCAAAAATACCAAAAATACCAAAAATTCTCAAAACCTAATTCACTTCTTCCACACGTCCTTTGTAGACTTTTTGAAGGACTCTTCGCGGTCTAAAGAATTTCACATCAATGAAAGGATAGCACATGTGTCACTAGCACATTTCTGCCTTAGGAAAATACTGGATTCCACCAAGCGCGGTGTCAATCTCCGTTCCTTACTTTCTGATCATGTAATTGAACTCGACCGAACACCAGATAGGCGGAAGGCAAAGGATGCAAAGTCGGATTACGCAGTCAAGTACTACCTTTTACACTTGAAGCAGAGTAACTTCGACGATGAACTGATAAATAATCTACGAGCTCAAGACGTCTCAACAGTTCTACGAAAAATAATTGCCAGCGCACACAATTATCGCCGACTTAAATATACACTTGGATTTATGTTCATTCTTGGAACGCGATTCTGTACAGGACTTCATTTCTCCAGCATCTCCAAACATTCAAGACATTTGTAAAACCCTAACACATATAGTCGATGAGCTACTGGAAATATGCTGGAACAGGAATGACATCGACAAATTCTACGTGATTCCAATAGGAGCTTTGCTGACTGCTCGCCTAATTTCCAAGCAATCATTGTCCATTATCGTCTTTTGGGCGGCAGCGATGATGGAAAGTCAGGAACGAGGTAGTAGTTTCTTCCTAAGCAACATCGAGAGTGAAAGAGTATTTCGCAGACTTTGGGTGTTGACGAGCGATGCGTAAGTCTTAATACCACCCTTAGTATCCAGGCTCCAACTAACATCTTAAATATCTCAGCTCACGTTCAGGCCGAAAAAAACGCTTGTGGGCTGTTGTTTTAGTCTATTTACTCAATAGAGTGACGGAACCATCAGCCGGGTTCGAGATTTTTCTTCGGGGAATCTCAGAGGGTTGGGCGGGAAGAGGGCAAGGATTGACACCAATAATAAAACGGTACTTAGAGGTATCTATTTTTTTTTAAATTCATATCTCATTTACAAGATGTTTACTTGTATTCACCTCGGCAGAATCTTCATTATTCCCAGCAGAAATGCAAGGTCAGAATATCAGTAATATTAACGGTGTGGGATGTCCGAAAACTCAGGTGGATAATATTCGGCCCAAATAAAACCAACTGGCGGAAAGTATGAGTATATAATTAATGACATCTAGACAATATTCCATGCAGTACGTACAGTTTCACACTACATACGTACGATACACCTTATACATACTCGAACACACTCGCGTGACGCACGTGATCTGAGCGTTACAAAATTGTATTTCGAATTCAGACATTTGTATTTTTACTGTATGTTAAAATCGTAACAGTGAGATATTGCAAATGATATTTCAGACAGCTGGTAGTTTGCGAATTTGATATTACTGAAAATTGGAGTAGTTATTTCCAATTTACTGTTGACTTCAAGTTGACTTGCCATTTATGGAAGGTACAGAGATAAGATATAGTTTGGTGTTTCTAAGTTATTTCAACCGCTCATTCTGGCTCCTAAAACAAATTTAAATGGTATAGATACATGCTATTGGTCTCAAATACCATCCAGAACTACAAAAGGTGGGTTTTGGAAGTCACTTATGTTAATGGGCTGAAAAATGTACTACTAGTGGTACTCATTTCTGTTGCTTAAACTTTCTGCTTAGATTTTAGAAAAATAAGCGACAATTACCGGCGTTGATGCCAAGTCAGGGGACATTTCGGGTAGTCAGAATTAACACGGAGCTCGAAGTCCATTCCCTCAGCTACGAGATGAATTCGATGAAGCGAACCTCTATCCATCTATTTGCACACGATATGGTGCGCCAGTGCAAAGCATTTCGTTTTAGACGGACAGCACCGATTTTTTTCGAGGGTTTGAAGGGGATGGAGGGGAACGATGGTGTACGAGACATATCTCCAGCCGGGCCTGCCGCTGGTAACATTCAAGCTCAGAATCTCGGCGGGGTGCAGGGGAGCATCAAATTGAAATGACCATATGCACAGCTCTCGCTTACCTCGCTTACGGTTGCAAATTCTAAGCAGAAGTCTAAGCAACAGAAATGAGTACCACTACTATCTATCATACCAGCCTGATAGGGTTTCAAATGAGCCGAAAACACATATATTGCGTGTTAAATACTAACAAACGACTTTATGAAATGCTTCCAGCACCCCCATGTTTTACAATTTGATAGCGCATTGCTGGGATGCACTGTGACTTATCCACGCTTTGAAGAAGCAAGTCACGTGCAAAGTCACAATTGTCACGTCATGTGAGGGTGGTCGGGTATGTACTATCAATGTATCATGTAACGGGTGTTTGAAACGTGAAGAGTGTTTAAAATATTCACAAATTCGCATATTGCTCTGCATAAGCATTAGCTACAGCCTTCAAATTTGGAACGAAGATTCTATATATACCCCAGAAACGACATGCAAATTCTCATATGGATTGACTGTGTGTTTACCCTAAAAGACGGGAAATACCGCGAACATGTCGCACAATCCAGTCAAAATGCACCATCAAATCACAGATCCACCCAGATCGCATGCACATATCCTCCCGAAATTTGGATGACACAATCTCAGCATGTGTTGAAAATGCCATGCAAAAGAACAAGTGAAATAGACAACGTAGTCAGGTTGCAGATGAATTTTTGTCTTCTGAGCGTGACACACTCCCCGCCAATCTCAGACTGAAATCCCACAGTGACTAGCCGTGACAAACGTTTCAAACACTAGTCTCGCGCACCGGAAGTGCTCCGCTTCTTCACCACACCAACATATTTAAAATTTAAGTAAATATTCTTAAAGAGAACTAAAATCCGCATTGGTATGTCGACTGTGGAGGTTGTGGATGATGATGCTGTGGAGAAAATGTGGAAGGACTGGAAAATTTCAAACACTCGTTACATGATAGTATGAGGTGTATTACTATCATAATCTTAGAAATATTTACACACACTTTGCTTAAAAGTAAGCAACATCAAAGTATTTTCATGCTCTGATTTACGAAAATACTTCCCTTTCAACACACGTTGAGAAAGACAATTCCGATTGACCATAGAGCTCTATCTCAAGTATGAGGTAGATTATGTGAGAATGGCACCGACACTCATGAGGGCAAAAATCTATAGCTATACTCACAGATGTCCCATCTAGAGGTTTCAAATTATATCATTTGTAACCGGTCAGTGTGCCATCCACTGGACTAAAGAGTCATACGTGCTTACAATCAATGTGAACTGTAGATCTGGATAGAACATTCGATAGGAGGAAAAATATTACACCCTGTCCCTGAGAAATGGCTGTAGTTACTAGTTGTACTAGTAGATAGACACAACCTCGCGAATCGAACTCGCATCGTGAGGTACGTAGTATTACTGGTTGGCTATACAGCTCTGATATTTCTTATGTACAGTATGTACAGTACCTTAAAGTAGGGATCTTTGAAATGAATAGTAAGTATACTTACCAGTAAATTGTAAAGATGGGTAAAATAAAAGTTGACCACAGAAGTTATTACACCCCATACCAACTCATGCCATCTTATGAGTCAATCCACAGTGAGATGGCTTCTATACGGGTGACAATATCTAGTTGACTATCGGGCGGTGAAATGTCTACCACGCATTACGTTCAAACTACGCGTTGACAAGTCTGTGCACGAATTCAGAGATCTAGAACAAAAGGAAAGACAAAAATGGCGACAAAAGACGTTGATTCAACCTTTACAATGAATGTGCTGGACCTCAAAATCGAACCCTGCACACGCAACAGTGACGATTATTATGTAGACCTATGCACTATTAGATCCTTTAAATAAGTAAACCGTTGTTAAAGATGTGGGGAGATTTTGAGTGAGGCACCATTACTGTATGATAAAACGAGGTGAACTATAAAAAGTCGGAAAGGTTAAGTATGCGACGTAAGTATGTGGGTGGACAAGATCTCTGGCTCGAACCTGCCCACCCACGATAATAGTTTTATCACCACGTAGTGACCTCTGTACTATGAAGTCTGCTGGAGATGTACGCGGTATGTTCATTTTGTGATGCATGATCTGGAAAGTCATTGACAGAGCGCTCGGATACTACGTATACGTTAAATAAAAGTTATTATGTTTGCAGGAGAGCGACATACGCCCAATATCAACTCATGCGCAAATAGGAGTCGATCCACAACTAATGTGCTATAAAGGTTTCTTATTCGATGGACTATCTGGCTGACTATTGGTACGTGGAATGTCTACTTTGTATTATGTTCAAACTGAGCGATGAACGCGAAGCTCCGAGTAACATACTGGGTTTGTGCAATAATAAAGACTACATGTGACCATGACTGTAATGTATTATGCACAGGGCGTCCAGCTCGAACCTGTACATACACGGTGACAATATGCATTGCATAGACCTATCCACTATTAGGTCTTCTTAATAAGTTATTTACATGTTACTGTAGGATGTGGTAAGATCTTGAGAGGTCGCTTAGTACTGGATCAAGCGACAATGAACTACAAAAATAAGTTGAAGGGGATACGTGATGTGGGTGTTCAGTACAACTGTATATCTTGCTCGAAACTGCACCCCCACGGGAAACTCTGGTTATATGACCACCTCACTGTCTTCACCTCTGCACTATGAGGTCGATTGGATATATACGCTGTATGTTCACTGTGTGATAGAAGATCTGGCAAGTGAGCGCTGAACTAACGCTAAGCAGGAGCTGATACTTACTACTTATTGGGGATTTTGAGACATCGGGATAAAAGTAGTACGTTAACTGTCGTTATCGGCACGCAAGGATTATGAGGTGAGATACACCGATCCACTACAAAATTGCTGTTGGGAATCGTGTTACACTGGCGTTCATGATGATGAAGGCATCTAGCGCTCCGGCCTCCGGTACGTTGTTTATGTAAACACACCCCGGAGTTCCCGGGCGCGTGAACATCGACGACCACGACACGACCACGACAACACGACCACCCCCATCGTCCACGTCCACCCGCCCTTGCTATTAGAACTCTCCCGTCGTTCTCACGTCTCTGAATAACGTAC
>JASFCZ010000125.1:0-15558 GCA_036937155.1 Cyathus pygmaeus
GGGAACGCATTGAGCGGAGCTGCTCTTTAGGGATAGAGGGCTATCCCTCGTTGATAATTCTAGCTACTCTTCGTATGTCAGTTTAAGTTAAGTTAATTTAAGTTAATTTAAGTTAATTTAAGTTAAGTACAGTGAAGTAAATTAAAGTTTCCATTTGTGCTGCTCTCTGTAAAGCTGTCAAGCTGACAAGCTCTTTCCTAATTACCCCCCCCCAGCTTCTGCGCTAGCGAGGCTAGCGCTTACGCAGGCTAGCGCGCGCTTTAGGAGAGCAGGGGGGGGTCACCGGTCGTGTGATCGTGTGATCGTGTGATCGTGTGATCGTTGCTGCTAGAAGGAGGCGCAAGCCACGCAAGCTGTAGAAGGTTAATTTAAGTACAGTCAAGTAAAGTATAAGTTTCCGGCATAAGTTAAAGTTCATTTAAGAAAAGTACAGTAGATTATATTAAAATTGAGATAAATTAAGATGTAAAAATTAAAGGAGTTTGTGTGGGTATTTTATTTACTCTCTCCAGCTTACGCAGGCTAGCAGCTTACGCAGGCTAGCTGCGCAAGCAAGCAAGCTGCGCAAGCAAGCATGCTCTGGTAGTGGTTACCCTAACAATCCCCCTTTCCTCTTTAGAAAAGCGGGAGGGGTGGGCTGCTCGCTTCCGCAGACAGGGACTCCTAACTTGTAAGAGAGAGCAATAGCTGGCGTCTATCCCCAGTGCTAGGGAGGCTGTTTCCTGTGTAAACAACCGGAGGGATAAGTAAAAAAAACAAAAAATAAATAAACTTATAAATAATTAACTTTATTATACTTTATAGCTTCAGAGAATGGGGGTTATTTACGCTTGCGCGTTTTAGCGCTAGGCCGCTTGCTCCGCTACGCTAAGGAGACTAAGCGAAGTAAAGGTGCTACAGCGCTAGCTGTTTTATAAATATAAATATAAATATAAATATAAATGAGGGTAAGATTCGAGATTTGAACTCGAAGAGTCGTTGCCACAAAACGATATTTTGCCAATTAAATTAATCCTACCTCTTTTAGACTAGAAAATAAGAGCCGATTTTATAAGTGTTACGTGTTACGTGTTACGCTTAAAGCAGATAAGGATAAGGATATCCTGAAGCTGTTACCCAGAAGGTTATTCCTTAAGCTGTTGGACTTCCTTAACCCTGTACTGCCTGCTTTACTGTAATGGACATTTTGGACCCCAAGGGGGTTATTAAGGAGCCTCCGGCTCCTCTAGTTAGCGTTTATCTTAATAGGTACGCGTAGCTGTGTAGCAGACCGCCTTTAAACTTGAATTTATTAAATTATTAATTTAAGGCTTCTAAACTGACTTCGCTCTGTGGTAGCGCTGCTATTCTCCCCTCTTTTGCTGTAGGAGTAGGAATAGCTGTAGGAGTAGGAAAAAGAAAGGCCCTGCACCTTGTTTGTAGCTACCCCGTGCTCCGCAAGGAGAGCTAGAGCTCGACCTCGAGCTAGCTCTCTGTAGCTAACTACAGAGAGCAAGAGCGTACCCAGTAAAATAAAACTGTTTTGTTTTGTTGTGAGACCCTGGGAACCAAGGCTTCAGTGTACTGGGAACTAACTAGGTTTTTGTTTTTGTTAAACTAAATACTAGTCCAGAAAATTTACTTAAAACGGCTAAGATTTAACTAGCTTTACTAGAAAACCCCAACATAACGTTTGTTTATCTTATAAACTTTTTAGTTCTAAATCTAACAGAGTATTTTCTACCAGACTAATAACAGGTACAAAAACAACAAAAAAGGCAAAATATAAACCAGTCGCAATTTGTCCGATTTCCAGATAAGGACTCTCAGCATGATTTCCTCCTATCCATCCTAAAGCTGTAGTGATAGCTATAAAAAAGAATACTGCAAATTTCATCATTGGTCTAAATTGACTACCTCTCATTCTAGAAAAATCCATAAAAGGTAAAGAAAGTAAAATTAATAATGAACCGAACATAGCTACTACTCCTAATAATTTATTAGGGATTGATCTTAATATCGCATAGTATGGTAATAAATACCATTCTGGAACAATAGAAGCCGGAGTAACCATAGGGTCGGCAGGGATATAATTATCCGAATGCACCTTAAAAAAAAACAAGAAATAAAAAATTTTTTGAATTTAAGGTTTGGACTATATCTTATCAAAAACTTTAAATAGTCAGATAATAATAGTATTAACTATAAAAAGTCTTTTAATTAAACTAATTAATTAAAAATAAAAATAAAAAAAAAAGTAGGCACATAACTAACTTTTATTATTCCATCGAATATCAAAATTTTTTCACATTTTATATTTCACAGATCTCTCATTAGTCTCTAAATAAGCTTTAATAGAATTTAATTCATGGAATTCTTTAATTAAAAAAGTTCTATGTCCTTTAATGGTTTTAGGTGGAAATTTTAAAAAATAATCATATAAATTTAAATGTAATAATTTAGCATTAGCTACCCATTTATAACATCCATTTAATGTTTTATCAAAATAAATATTACCCCCTATAGTATTTAATATAAATTCAAGATTACACCTGCTTTTATTAGCTATAGCAATAGTTAATTGATATCTGAATGTATCATTATAACAATTTTTATAAATATTAATATAGCCATCAGCATCGAGTAAACCACTCAGGTATGCTGAATTGATATCCGGTACTACAGGGTTTTTAATAGGAATATTTAAAGCTAAACAAGCTTTATGTAATTGAGCTAATCTAATATTATTAATAACTAAACCATTTAAACACTGAATTATTTTATATACATTTTCTTTTCTTTGGGTTCTAAAACGAACAGCCTTTAATCCACCTCTAGGGTGAACATTACCCCCAAATTTATTTTGTATTATACGTAAAACTTTTTCATCTGCAGAAGGTAAAGTTAATTCAAAACCAACAAAACCCTGTTTGTTAACATAAATATAACCGTCCCCATCGCATAAACCAGCGAACCATTGTTTAAATTCTAAGCTTATTTCATTTTTATGATTATCTATTAATTTATAATTTTGACATGAGGAAATTTTATTTTTAGTCGAAGAGCGAGTTAAGCTTTTAATTGTAGGCGATCCTGTGTGAATACTAAAGCTTCTGCTGTTGATTGTTGATTTTAGGCCAGCCAACCCTAAGCAAGCTCCAGCTCCAGCACGGCGAGAAGTAAACAGAAGATTGTTGCTTTTATTATTCTTAATTAAGGAATAAATATTACAAGCCGCGGTGACCCTATCCCAGCGCAAGCACCCCCTTCTGCGGTAGCTGCGAAGCGCCTCCTTGTGCGATAGCAGCTCTAGCTGCGCTAGCCACCCTAAAGTATTAGGATTAGGATTAGGATTAGGATAAGGATAAGGATAAGGATTAGGATCAGGATTAGGATTAGAATTTAGATTTAAAAAAGTAAACAGTAAGAGGTCTGCGTTTGTCGCTCTTGTCAGGGAAACCCAGACTAGCCTGGCTTGTAACAAGGTTTTAGTAACAAAAGAATCCGAACTGAAAACATTTAAATAAATTAAAGCCTTTATGCGAATCGTGCGCAGAGCTACTACTCCTTTGACTGTCTTTAAATAAACATATACCTGATGTACGGTAGCAGCCCCCGCCTTAACCCAGTCGTAACAAAAAAAGCTAAACTCTAGGCCTCTAAGGCACACCCAGGAAAAGCCCTTGCCTCCTGAAAGCTCTAAATATTTTTTTATATTATTTTGTTTTGTGCGTAAAGTCTCTGAGATTCCTACTAGTAATAAATACAAACTAAAGCAGCGCAAGCCTATCAGGCGAATACCAAAGCCTCTTCTGTTGACTGTTTTAACTATAAAAAGTAAAGGGCCGCTGCTTGCTCGCGCTAGCCAGGGTATCCCTCCAGAGCATCAAAATCTAAAATAAAAACCTTTATTCAATTTAAATCGCTCATTCATATTTATTATTTTGGTTATCTGCTGATTATATATTTTATAATAATATCTTACTATAACGGGATTTATTCTTATTATAATAAATTTACGAAGAATTTGAATTATAAATAAACCGCTGACAATTATAGTTTTATTATAAATTTTAACTATAAGAAAATATAGTATATCCTTCCAGCATATAGCACATGTGAATACAATATTTACTATTAAAAATATCATATTAGGCCATTGACCTAAAAAGTTAGGATAAAAGAAAACCATAATAGATAATACTAAAAAGAACGCGAAAATAGTGACTAAATCATTGAACTAAGGCATACTCCCTATCAGGGTTGGCATGGCTCGTCACCGAACCGTACGGGATACTTTCGTCATCATACGGCTCTCCATCCTTACTATTAATCAACATAATCTTTCTTTACGATAAGTGATATACCGCTATGATGTTTCATATGGCATTCTCGGCAAACGGGTATTTGTTTACGATTCCGCTGTGCCATCAGGTAGTCCAGAGTACCTTTTTTATTCTTAATATCTTTCATCGCACGAATGTGGTGCATTTCTATTTTGTAATCGCTGCCACAGATCGAGCACACTAGATTGTCTAAA
This sequence comes from Cyathus pygmaeus, assembly GCA_036937155.1. Taxonomy (NCBI): domain Eukaryota; kingdom Fungi; phylum Basidiomycota; class Agaricomycetes; order Agaricales; family Nidulariaceae; genus Cyathus; species Cyathus pygmaeus. The sequence continues at coordinate 4,520 of JASFCZ010000125.1, forward strand.
TTAGCTAGAGAGAGATTAGACGCATACAACGCTTTTATATTAGAGTTAACTAAATTACTCTTAAAGTCCCAAAGATTTATACGGTAGCTTGGTTTGTATATTTTAGTGATCAAAGTAGGTTTGTTGTTAACATCTCTATTGTTTTGATCATATATTGAGATTTCTCGTCCAAATTTGTTGATAACTTGGCCTCTGGTTTTAAGACTTAGCTTATGAGCCAGAGTTCTAAGCACCATATCCCTAATTATATAGTAAACATACGTACAGAGTTGGCCTTTATTTAGAGCAAAGGAATAATAGTTCTCGTAACCCCTAATAATGGAGTTGGCGAGATTTATTATTTGTCTTACTTCCAGACTAAGCCACGAGACACGGCTAACTCCTCGATGATTAGACATAAAACCAGCTTCGCTAAGTTTCTTATAGATTCTATCCATAGGAGCACTAAGAACCAAGAAACCAGAGTTTCTCTGTAGAGTCCCTTTTCTATGAAGAGAGTACGTAACAGCTTTGGAGTGAGAAATATTAGTCCCTAAGAACTGAGCAGGATCTTTGTAAGTATTAGTAATTTTAGTTTTAGTGGGTGAGACTGTAAGACCTAAATCTTTCAAAAAAAGAGTAACCTTATTAAGGATTTCTTTAGCTTCTGAGTGAGGCCCGTTAACCGCTATTATCCAATCATCTGCATATCTGACGTACATCAGTTTTCTGTTACCAGAATTTATAAGTTTGTTAGGGTTATTTCTCATTTCCACTGCTAACTTTCTAACCTCTTTGGAGTCTCCTACTCTTTTGGCTTTAGTAATGGCCCATTGAAGTTTTCTAACTATAGGGTGTCGTCTCCTATTGCCGGAAATGTCAAACTCTTTTTTAAGTTCCTCTACAAATTGGTCTAATTGATCTAAATATATATTAGCTAAAACAGGGCTAATTATAGAGCCTTGAGGAGTACCTACTATATCATATATTGGTTTATTGTCAACCAAATAACCAGCATTTAAGGCCTTTCTGATAAGTTGTAGAAATCTTTGGTCTTTAATTTTGATCGAAAGGATGTTCATTAGTCTATCGTGTGGGATATTGTCGAAGCATCCTTGAATATCCCCTTCTATCCACCAAGCGCATCCTTTGAATTTAGTGAAAATGTGTCTCAGTGCTGTATGGCAGCCTCTCTGAGGTCTGAAACCGAAAGAAGTTTCATGAAAGATAGGTTCGTATATGGCTTCTAGCACTAAACGAATTATTTCTTGTACCAATTTCTCCTGAGGATCTCCAATCGTCAAGGGTCTTTTACCACCACTTGCTTTGTCAATTAGAATTCTTCTTCCTGGTGAGAAGGAGAACGACTCAGATCTCAGTTTGTAGATAATCGAGGAGATAACTACGGTAGACATGCCATCAAGTGTTCTGGGAGATATACCAGGTGTCATCATACCAGGTTTAGATTTCAATCTGTTGTATGCAATAAAATACATATCTTCATTAAGTAAAAAAGTTTTGTATAGATCTCTGTCTATGGGCAGGTTAGGGAATTCTTTAGATCGATTATGAAGATCGTTCAGCTTAGACAATACATTTGTTGAACTTCCTGTTCCTGTACTGTGTCTTCTGAAACAAGTTAGGACTGGGCTACTTCACAGCGACATTTTTAGTGTACTTCTAGTACCGTTAAGTACTCCGTATCGATTGACTGCTACTCCAAGCCCTCTGACCGCAAGGCCATTGCTGGCTGTAGCGGGACCCGAATTTACAAGAATACGTGAGCCTTTAGACTTAGGTTTTCCACTCATTTCCTTAATTGTACTTTTAGTACAACTCCCCAATTTAAGTGTGCATTCGGAGCCTTTAAAGCCTGCTCTGAATTTAAATTGGAATATCTCTTTGCAGCTAAGATAACCACCTTCATGAGAGTGAGATGGAAATTGGAATTTGGGCAGTATAGCTCTAACCATATCTAATTGAACTGATCTTCTTGCCACTATCTGCTTCGTGACGTTAAAGACCTTTTTCATACATGCTCTGTTCAGCATTGAGTTTCCTCAGATACCTAAGTATGACGTTCCAGATCCAATCACACAGGATCTCCCTTGCTCTTCCCGTGAGGGATAAGGGTGCGTATAATTGTCGAGACGGCGCAATTTAAACATAAAATACGGGTGCATTGCAAATCTATCACCATTCGAATTTACTCCATTAGGATTATTTGATCCGTGTTCATGTAGCAATTTTGTTTATTTGCACTTAATATTTAATTTATATAACATACTAGGATGCATATAATTTATAACCAAATCTGTTAGCAAAGGCATTTGTTTTTTTGAGATATATAAAGTATTTTGTAACTTTTCTCTATTAGAGACTTGAATTGTAACCGTAAGACCAAATTTTTTTTTCATTGTTTCGACTAGTAAGTCTAGCTCTGCCATAGAAAAAGCATTAGTATGTAATTTTAATCCACTACCTGTAAACCCACCATCATCCATTATCCAGTAAGCTAAACTAACAGGTGAAAGTAAATTTTCTATAGTTAAGGGGACTATTTTCTTAGCGGCCGTAAGAGTATAAAATAATTCATATATTTCATTAAAACAAGGTAAGCACAGAGTAGCAAAACTTAAGTTAAATCTTATTTCTCCTGTTATTTTATCTCTAACTTGAGATATTTTAGGAGGGGTTAAAACATAATCTTGAAATAAACTATATAAATGTAATAAATAAGATTCATTTTTAGACCCTTGTCTAAAGATCAACCTAGCGTTTGCTTTACCAGAAAATTTTCTCATGTGCACATCACCTAATAAACATCCGATTAAAACTTGTTTTAGAAAAGGGTCCAATTTTACACTAGATCTTTCTAAGTTACTTAATCTTTTTTTTCCTGTGACGGGCGGCAGATAACTGCTAAAGTAAGAAAAGTTCATGCTTTTGATGCAAACACGTTTGTGCAAATTAAACTCTATATCTTTCAATAATAGATTGGACTATATCATTACCCTCTAACCCTGGTTCATTCCAAATTAGGCGCAAATGAATTTGCGGAAATTGGATAAAACAAGAGCAGTTGCGGGTATCAGGCGTGTAGTCTCTGAGGATCTTACTTGACTATTAAGTCTTTGGTTTCCTGCTGATTGTCCATTGTAGTATCTTTAAGATTTTCACTTTTGCCTAAGCCCCCTTATTTTTTTGTTTTTGTAAACAAAAGCTAGGGCTCAAAATATGAGGGCTGTAGGCTCCCCTGATTGTTTTTTAAAGTTAAAAACAAAAAATATGGGGTTAAAGTACTTAAAGCTTTAGGAGGTTCCAGCATATAGCCTGATGCAAAATATATTATTACTAATATAAAGGCCCTACATTCGAGCGATTAAATGAGCAACAGCTAAAGCAGCTAATACAAACGGTAATAAATAATGTAATGAGAAGAATCTATTTAAAGTGGCATTTGAACAATTGTGTTGGTTACCCCAGTAGTTATTGAAATTAACTACCTCTCGTAACACGCAACAACTCTCGTTGTTGTTCGGACTATATCATGATCTAATTATATTTAGTCTTTTGTTGTTGGAGAAGGAATATTAGTATTTGTCTGGAATATTCAATTTATCGGAATATTTAGAAATAGTTCTAAGCTCTTTAAGCCATAATAAGTACTGTAATTTTTTATGTCCCATTAGTTTTACTGGAGCATTACGCATATATTTGATAATATTTTCTATGTCTCTAACGCTAGTAACTTTTAAATTAAAGTTATTAGTTTTACCTCTATATATATTAGGTGTGAAAGATAATTCTTTTTTTATAGCTTCCATTAAGTTTAACGCATTTGTTTGAGAAACTTCAAAACTAGCTTCTTTGGAATTACTCTCAGTGGGTTTATAGACAATAAAACAGCCTTCGGCCTCAATAAACCCGATTAACCAAGACTGAAAGTAAGATTTATCTAAAATAGTTTCTATAGTGTTAATAGATTGAATTGGCCGTATATATTTAATAAATTCTTTAGAATTCACATTATCTGTTAGTAAAAATTCTTTAAACCTTAAATAATCATACTGTTTATTGGAAAACATTGGGTATTTATCAAAAATTGGCAATACAATAGCTTTTAAATGAGATTTTTTTCTAATTCTATACATAACCATAGTCCTATTACTAAGAGTACTAAAATGAATAGTTCCTACTCCTAAGAGTTCTTTTATTTTATACAATAATTGTACATCTCTAATATGTAATTCTATACCAAATTCAAATTTAACATATATTCCATTTTTGGTTACTGAAAACCAACCGTCTCCTTCGATTAAACCGACTAAATAGGCAAATATTAGATCTCCTGCGTGTAGTCTCTGAGTAGCTTCAAAATTAATTAAACTAGAGTTAGCTCTCCTCTGTGGGAAGGGAGCCACCACCCCTCTCCGCCTTACGCAGGGTAGCTGTAGAAGGGTTACTTTGTTTGGACTTAAATTTTGAACCACTGCTGATAATCCCCTTGACGTTGGCTTTTTTACGCTTCACGTATAATGTTTTGTTATAGAACCGTATCCAACTCCGTGTGGGGACTTCCCAGCAATAAGCAGGATTTGCATAAAATTATTGCTAATTACAGCTGCTTTGTTTACAGAAAATCCACCCCATATCACAGGTAAAATTAATTAATATAATGTTTATTTATATTTTCACTGCCTCACGGCAATGTTTAGACTATGTCTTCAACCAAAAAACCTTGCTTTTGCTTTTAGCTTTTGCTTTTAGCTTTTGCTTTTAACTTTTGCTTTTAGCTTTTGCTTTTAGCTGTTGCTTTTAGCTTACGCAGGCGTGTGTATCGAATAGAATCACAGTTTTTGTTTTTCTTGTGTAAACAGGCAAGCGCTTTTTCTTGGTTGCGGGGCGATCGTGTCGAGCTTATTGTTTGGTATAACTCACTCATTAGTCGTTGAACGTTCTTGAACCATAATTATCTGCTATAAATTTATAAAGAAGTACAAAGAATTTATATAAAGATAAAGATATACAAATAAAAAATACCGATTCAAGCTTCGCTGCAAATCATCTTAATTAACTACGGACCTCTGGCCTTCGTCCTTGTATTGGATTGGTCTAGACTGTACTGATCCGCAGGAGGGTCTTAAATTAAGGTATCTTTGCAATTTACCCCGTTTGCCACTAAAACATTACTGTTTTAAGGAGCCATACACACAGAAAATCTACTTACAATTAAAGCATTAAAACTAAACCTAACCTCTTAACCAGGCAGAGACTAGCCCGTTTTCTTCACCGACCCCTGCGCTAGCGAGGGTACTTAAGATTTCTATAACTAGGACGTGAACTATTTTGTAGTTTAGCTAACCATTTAAAGTACTGGATACTTTTTAAACCAATTAAAGGATGTAAACCAGAAAACGAAAAAAAATTAATAACTTTTTGTATATCTAAATCTAAATCTAAATCTAAATTAGTGCCTTTGCTCGAGGCCTCGCAGAGGCAAGAGGGGACAGATACACCCAATTTATTATATTTATTGAATTCGGTATAACTACTGGGTTTACTTGCAAATACTAATTTGAAGGCTTCAATTAACTGACTAGGTATTAGCTCGGTCCGCTGGCTTCGGCTTATTAATTTAAAACAACCAACATTCTTTTTGTTTATAAAGAAATAACCTTCAGCCTCAGTAAAACCTACAATTCAATTGTTAAAAAAATCTAATTTAACATAATCTAAGGCTAAACTAGGTAATTCAAAAGTAGGTTGTACTTCTTTGGGAATTTGAGCATAATATTTAGTATCTGTTTTAAGTATAAACAACGCCAAATCAAATTGAGCTCTACGAGTTTCAGTTAAAAAGAATAACCCACGGTATAAAAATAAAGGAAACAGAACTTCTTGTAAATCTGTTCTATTTATTATTAATTTACAATTAGGACTTTTATGATCTCGATTTATTGTTATTATTCCAATCTTTAATACAGATTTAATATACTCTAAAGTAGAAAGATCCTCTAATTGTATTCCAATGACTAATTTCATACTTATAAATCCTTTTGTAGTTCTAGTTATTTGAATTTTTCCAACTCCATCTATCAAACCAGCTAAAAAAGCAAGGAAAGGATAAGGAATGGCTAAATATTCTTTTTTGTCTAATCTTAGGGGAAGGTTGGCGCCCTGTTTTAAGGCATGGGGGCTAACTGTCCCGATAGTAGGCAAATCTCTATAGTAGTTACGGCTCCAAATAGGAAACGAATCACTACGACAGGTACTGAGCGCTAGCCTTTCATTTCTGTTCCCTAAGGATTGAAACAAAGTTTTCGCTAGCGATTGTTTAGAAAAAGCTAAAATCGAAAGAAATTCTGTGATATTTTGTAACTCTACTATATCTTGTCCAAATACAGGGATAGCCGATAATAAATTAGTAATAACGGTTGCCAAGTTTTAAATATAAGTACTGTATGCGTTACCTTGTTATTAGATCTTACTCTGCTTCGCTAGCGCAGGAGCGCGCTGCGCGGACCTTTTAAGGTAAAGATAAAGATACCAAAAAACGTGAGGCTTTTATAACCCATATTTGTTTTCAATACTTATACCACGTATTTTACTTATATTGTATATTTTATTAGGATATTTACATGCTAGATATTTTTAGTGAGGAGGCTTGCTAAGGCTTCTAGTTGACTGTAGTCTAAGGATGAATTAGAAGGGGCAAAGGGGCAAAGGGGCTGGGGCAAAGGGGAATCCCTAGCCCCCTCGGCCTCTTTTGCTCTGCGGGAGCAGAGAGCCCTAGCCAGAGCATTTAAAATTCTCTAATTAACATAGCACTATGTAAATATATTAGTAATAAACCATCATTATAAACATTAATGTAAAACCATATGTCATTTTTAGAATGCTAAAACTTCGACTGTACATTAAGCACTTATATTAGTATATAAATACCCACCGGTGTTCCAGTCTGTAGCGACATCATTGTCTTTGTCTTTGTATGCGCAAGCGCGCAAGCGCTCACCTTAGAGTGCCGAAATAAGATTAAAGTACAAGGATACCGACGGTCTTGATATAAAACAAAAATATTTTTGACCCGTTTTCACCAGTATTGCCAATTTAACAAATATACTTAAGCTAAAGGGAAAATGCTTCCAGTCGCTTAAATTTTGTTAATTGACTATGCTTATTATTTACCTAGTTTATATTTCATTGAAGAATGTACGTAATGTTCAACTATTTCACAAAGTAAGGGCATAGACTCTTTCCAGATATAAATGTGATATTGGGGTTCCGTCTGTCCAGCTCCGGCAGACTGTACTGTAGCCTTTAGTTTAAAATTAACATAAAGAACATTTACGAGTAAAAGGCAATCCGAATAATTAAAGGAATTGGTTGAAAGTTTCAATCCTTTACCAACTTTAGATCCATCATCCATGATCCAAATAGCTAAAGCTAAAGGATCTAAATAATCCCCAATATTAAAAGGAACTGCTTTGATTCCATCCACATACCATAATTCTTGGACCCAATTAAGACTAGAATAAGTCCATGTGTTAAATCTTATAATTTTTCTAACTACACCTTTTGGACCTAACCGTGTTTGTGTTACCGGTATTGCAGGATTACAATATCCGAGCTCAGCTAACAGTTTGTGTAAAAAAAGTAAATAGGACAAGTGACAGCCTTCTTGGTAAAAGCGAATTCTGGTTCCATTTCCTTTACCTCTCTTTTCTGCAAAACCATCTCCCAATAAGGTACCAAAAATAATAGAAAGTATAATTTTATTATGGGGTCCTATTCTAGATATTGCTCTTGCGGTAGCCACCTTATTTAACTTATTTGTATGATTATGATTAAGATAGGAGGTCCCTGGTTGTATCAAATTATTCCTTGCTTCTGAGACCGCTGCGCACCCCGCGCTGCGCATTAAGCTGCAGGCAGAAGTAGAAAAAGATAAGCCAGTTAAGTTACTTAAAGTAAGACTTGCAAATAATTCGTGATTAGTTGTAGATAGGCATTCTTCATAATTGAAAAAAATCTGAAATATATTGTAAAAATAAAAATAAACATTTGGGGCTAAATTTTGGCTACCCCATAATGACATTTGACCATAAGGTAAAACATACTGATTTACTTAAAATAAATTAAAAGACATTTATAAAAAGCTATAATAACTTTGATTTCGTGTATTATATTAGTTGCTAAAGCGATTTCTTGGAGGGGTTTGGGTTACCCCACTGCGCCAGTGCGGCCGTGCGGCAGCGTTGCCCTCCTTATCCTAGCGCTTTCTCTTGCATCTCTGTATTCCTTTAGGAATAAAATCCAATCCTATTAAGTAAGAATAAGCGTTTGCTTTAGTGCGTTAGCATCCCCTCTTCCTAGGATAAGCAGAGAATCTACAAGAAGTAAAACTAAAAATTTCCGACTGTGCATTAAGCATCATTTCAGACACCCATTAGTGACCCAGTCTGTCGCGATTATATGGATAACCGACGATCTCTGTCCTTTAAGCCTATCTCTCTACTGTTTAGTTTTGGAGGTAACTACTTTCTTTTTAGTCTTTCAGTAAAGTAGGTTTAAATTCTCTTTGATCGTTTTCACTAACATTGCCAAAGATAAGATTAAAACAAATCTTCAATACCCCTGTCGGGCTATTCCACTTTACTTTTGATTTCTCTCCATAGATTGCATAAAAAGTTTAAACTTTACTCGTGGGACTATAATTTAAATTAAAACAAACCGTTCTCTCTTTAGTTCCTGCGTTGGCGTATAAACCAGAGCCTTATACAAATTTAACTATTCACCTTCTTCTTAATATCCCTGTTGGACTATGTAAAGCCCTTCGTATGGTTTTGGGATCACATCCTAGGGATTTAGCGGCCTCTACTACACTAGAAAATTCAGCATATACAGAAAAATCTAAGTTATAAACTAATAAGGCTTTAGAATTTTTTTTCATGTTTTGAACAGCTTCAGCTGAATATACTGGTTTTGTCCGGTTTAAAGCTGCTTGTCTCATCAATTCAATAGTGCTAGGAGATAAGCTTATACCTTTATTTAATTTACCTATCGTCCTTCTACGCTCTTCACTGTAAACAGCTTTCATCTTTATTCTAGTTATTTCAGTATGTTTATAACCAAAACTAGAGCCTGCTTCAGTCAATATGTTATAGTTAGGTAATAAAGATTTTAAGTAAAAGTCTTCCAAGTCTAATAATTTTTTATTGTTCTCTTTGTTGACTGTTTCAGGAAACAGTTCTAAGACTAAAAAGGCAAATGAAGATAAACCGTATTTTTTTACAGCATTTTTCACTACTTTACTACCATTAAAATTAAATAAGTGATTACTAAATCTAGCATAAAATTTACCTGTTGAAGCTGATCCTATATAATAATCTTTAGTAAATAGATTAAAGATTAAATAAATACCACTAAGACCTCGTGTTTCATTTAAGACTCTGGTTTTAACTGTACTATCAGATAGATTTTCGTAGATAAATACAGGTTTCAAATTACTATCTTTTAGAAATTGAGTTAATTCACTGCTATTTTTGGGAGCAGCTATTGAGAATGTGTGTGACCACACACTGTTATCTTTCCGAGTCCTAGTTACCTCTCTGCCCTCTAGGAGACCAGGCTTTGTATAGGTATGCAACCGCTGCATCCTCACACGGTTAGAGTTATAAGAAATAAATCTTAAACCTATTAAATTTGATGAGACTGATGAGGTACTGCCCCTCCTGCGGTGCTGCTGTTGCTGTTGCTGTATTAAAGGATAAGAAGACACGCAAGCGCCAGCGCAAGGAGAGAAAGGCAACTCTACTGGAAGTAATTGTATTCCTTGACCTCCCTTTGCTCGAGGCCTCGCAGAGGCAAGAGGTAACGGTTTAATTATACCCGTCGTAACCTTATTAATAACCTTCTCTCTTGCGCAAGCATCCGCGCTTTTTGATAAGACTGCTTTCGCTAGCGCAGTAGGCTGTTGATTCGAATAAGTTGAAGGCTTAGAATAAGTAGAAGGCTTCGCAGAAGTAATATTAAAGCTAGTACTGCAAAGGTAATTGTTGTTTAATTTAAACCATTTAGGGCTATGTAACAAACCCAAGAAAGCTATCTAGTTCTAATTAATTAATATAAAATATACCAATATTAATAATCTTGTACTCTATCCATTTATTAATCCCAAATGTTGCTTTAACACTTTTTCTAATAAATATCATTTAGAGCCTTGAGTAGTTATAAGTGTTTAAAAAAATTTTGTTTTTGTTTTAATTTTGAGATGGAGGTTTATTAATATAACTAAGAACTCCGACTGTACATTAAGCGGCATTGCAGCCACCCATTAGTGACCCAGTCTGTAGCGATTGTGTATACAACCGACGGTCTGGAATTTGGTAGTATTTCTTTAACCGTTTTCACTAACATAGCCAGAATTAGTCTATTAAATTTTAGACTAAAACCAACACCTCTGTCAAGGTGTTTCGACAAATCTATACCAAAACTACCCAAATACAAGTTTATGTTTTGCCCTAATGTCGAGACTTTGAAAATATCCTATTAAATACCTAATTTATATTTCATGCTATCTATGAAATAAGGTTCTAAAATTTCACGTAAAAGCGGCATAGATTCTTTTCAAATATAGATTCTCCATTGATTAGGCCTGTTTTAATTACCGAAGTTTTAAATTTATATTTTTTATTTAAAAGATTTGCTAATTTGAGACACTCATCAAAAGTAAAGCAATGGCTATATTTATACCTTGACCTTTTTGAAAAGAACCATCCTGCATAATTAAATGAGCTAACCCTAGAGCTGTTAAATAATTTTCAATATAAACAGGAACTATATGGTTTTACCGTTGACATTTTTATAAAAAGAGTCATATATCCAACCGCGAAAGCGAGAAACATTGAAAATGTAAATAAAGTTACTTTATAATTAAACCGTTTTTCAATTTTTGCTTGAACATTAATCTTCTGCGGTAGCCGGACCCCTCCCTGCGGTAGCGCGGTAGCGCGGTAGCGCGGTAGCGCGGTAGCGCGGTAGCGCGGTAGCGCGGT
>JASFCZ010000126.1:0-15537 GCA_036937155.1 Cyathus pygmaeus
CCAACCCCATCGGACTCCTCGGTACCCTCGACATCTTCATCAGAACTTTCCACCCCGCCCCCACAACACCAGTTCTATCCGCACCCACCCACACCGTACTATGCCCCACGGCAGCTTTATCTCCCTCCTCAAGAGATATACCAGGAGGTCGAGCCCAAGACGCTTCAGATCCACCGCTTGCTGGCATACACACCCTACACAACTCCTCCAATACCGCTCGACCTCTCACAACCACACTCAATACCTCCGCACTTCCTCCCACCTGGGACTGCGCTCACAGACCCCGCCACGCATCCACCGCTGGGAAGCATCACCATCGTTGTCCCATTACGGGTATTCAACATTCCTCCCTGGGAAATCACTGTGTACCCGTCTCAGGGGGAAGGGGTGGGAGCGGGCTATGTCACGGTGATGGATGTCTTGCATACGCTCTACCGCGGCCTGCGCCCTGCTGTGCATCCGTACGAATACGACTCTCTGCACAAAGATGATGTTGCGCAGGTGAACGCTGCGTACTTCAGGAGGTGCAGTGTTATCGAGGATCTTCGTGTACGGGAGGACGAGAGGCAGAAGGGTGTGAAGAGGGTGGATTTCCTCTGTGGACGGACGAGGTTCTTGGGACTTTGCGTTAGTCAGGTGGGGACGGATGTGTGGGAGCTCAACGTTTCGTAGTGGAGAATTCCTCCCTACAGCGAATCACCCAACGCAACGACCTTTCCCTGCCAGATGGGCACGACCACGACAAGCTCGATAACGAAGACCCGCGCCAGCGAGTGCGACGCCACACTAGATTTCGAAGGAAGAAGACGATCTATACTTTATTGATTATGACGCCTACAATCATGCTCGTACGACTCCCCCCTCTTCACCCCACTGATTGACTCGAGAACGATCGCGGACACCAATCCCTAATCCCAGCTCCCCTCATCGATGATGATCTTCGTCTACTCTATTCCTCCGTTCTTCGCTCAGTGCCACTCTATGTCGGTGGATTGACAAACCCATTGCCCTACTTACCGAATTCGGACAGCTGTACCACTTCGTGCCTGTACGGAAAAAGTACCCATACCCAAACTTAACCTCACCCATGCATATGGATATATGTCGGACCGTCGGATCCGCCCGTGTTATTCCCCTCATAGCTTTCGTTTTTAGTTGGATGGACCGTCGTTTGATGTAACTTAATAGTAATGCTGTATGTATATATGTACTTATCTTAGCTTATCTGCTTACCTAGAGTCTCGCTGACAATTGGATAGAAAAAATATCTGTTCTTCTCTGGATCCATGAGGCTTTGCGAAAGTTCCCGTTGTGTCTCGTTCAGCGTGTTGTGTCAGTAATGGCGTGGTTTCTCTTCCATTGGCAGTAAGCTTGCCGTAAACGCTTGGCGTGAAGACATACCGTTTCCTCTCGTTCATTCCCACTGAACTAAAAGTGGACGGAATCGACACTCGGGATACGGCTTGGCTCTCTCTGCCGTTGCTTTATCCCTGCTCATAGGACCGCGAGGGCCGTATGGACGTTTAATGAAGACGTGGGAAGGTGACTTCTCCTCGAGAGACCGTACTGCATGCGTATCACATGTCTCTTCTGAGAGCGGCTTTATATAGGTCGGAAGTCCTTTTTGTTCGGTTTTCTTGAAGAAGCCGTGTGTAATGTCGGGCAACGAAGTAGCTGACGTTACGTTGTCTAGGGTTTAGGAGGAGAAGGGATAGGAGAGGTCCTTATTCTCTGCTTTGATTCAGATGCGCTACACTCGAACTCTCTGATAGCTATCACTGCTGTTAATATTTTTGATTCATCAAATTCTTTTCAATGCAATTTATGATGCTTCTAAGAGATGTTAAATAGCTAGTATGATAATTTGACCATATGTATAATACCGAATCGTGACTGGGACTTATAAATATCGTTCCTCCTTCTGGAAGCCAAGCCAATCGTCCTTCTGAACTTCGGACGGATGCTGACAGTAGATGGTTCCATGGCATCATTGATTCCGATATTATAGAACATCACCAGACGTATAGATCGATTGGACTGGAAATCTCGGTCTCAGAGCTGGGAGAAGGCAGAAAACGTGCATCAAGCGTATGATCTATGAAAAGATATTGTCGAAACTGTATAGATCGCGGGTACCAAGAACCTGAAGCAGCACTACGAGGATCATGACGGAGGGATTATTGCTGAAAAGACAAACAGGGTATAAGACCTCCCATCATCATCAACAGTTCGTTCAACGTTGTTGATATAACTAGCTAGTATTATACAGCATTCGCGTGTGATAGAACCGCCCAACGTGAACTGTTGCACAGAAAAGTACCCAATGCATAAATATGAATCTATCCTATCCGGTATACGTTGTTTTCGACATACGTCCAACGTACACCCGCCGAAAGAGCGGGGAGATAAGAGATAACTGGCACATTTTTATCACGCCAGTACCTTTAATTAGTACGCAGCGCAGCGGCGCCGTTCCGTTTGGGAACTTTGCACCGCATTCAGAAATGATCTACATATACGCGAATCGCGTACCGCTTCGTACCTTCGCCTACGCATATGCACTGCACGAGGCTACTGAACGCCAGAATGATGTCAGGATTGAGTGAGGATTGAGTACCTGAAGGTACTTTGAGGGAAATGAGAGGAAATCTTTCCGTTGAGCTGGGAATGCAATGTGCGTCAATTGTGCGCAGTACTTAAGTATAAACGTTTAAACTACTAGACGCCTTTAAGACAGCAGCCGTAGTAGTTTCAGAGTCTTGTCAGCTAGCATTGTCAATTAGACACAATGACTCTGGTGCTTTCAATGTTGACTCACCAAGCAGATACTTATGTGGTATCATTGTAGTGAGTACGTATTACGCCGTTGGATCTGTTGATTTAGGCATCTTATCAGTTGTTACGAATATGACGATTATATTTTATTTCTGCACCTTGGTAGCACTCTCACGACGAGACCATATGTTTCTTCGCTTTGATTGATCATGGCTCAATTGACATGGCATGCACTACCAAATTAACCCGAATCAGAGGTAGGAAAACACCAGCGTTTTGAACCTAATCGCCACGGGACAACAATACGAACGATTTGGGTATACTGTATTACAGCCTGATCTCCTGTTCAGCCAGAAAGGTGTGGATTCTTATCTTGGTATGAGTATCCAGAAAACGGGTGTTTGGCTAGAACTTCACCGATTGGTGAAGGAGACCCAAAGGGATACTGGGATGGGGCACAAGTCCATTGAAGGGGTCCGTTCGTGGATACCCAATAGATTGATTAGGTAGATCCCCGCCGATGACGCTTGGGGCAATGCAACGTGTTATGAAGTTGAGGATAGGAGAGGAAGGAGCTCTACATCGTCCCCGGCTGGATGATACGCGTGTATCATTTCATTCTACAGCACCTTGACTCGGATTGCCTCAGGCCCTGCCATATACCCCTTCTGAATCAGTTTCCTAATAGTTTGCGACTGACATTGCATTTCGGTATACTAACGTAAATATAGCGCGCACGACAGGATTTAGATTATACTTACATCTATGTACTACACTTTATTACTCTATATACAATGCCCCGGAAAATGGTGCATGCAGAGTGATGAACGGCGTGAATGGTGGGACCAATCCATTTTATGTTCGGCGGTCTGTGAACTTTTCTTTTTAGATCTCTGTCTCAAGCGAAAGTGCGGGCAAAGTGCGGGTCGACGATCCCGCCTGCACAGCATACTTAGTATAATAGTTACTTTGTAAAAATTATATAGTGCTGTGTACATAGTCCCGCCCGGAATCCTCTGGCAAATTAGTGATGACGACACGAGGCTACTGAACGCCAGCAGAACACATACGGAAACCATTTTGCGTGGATGGCGGACTGAGGCGCCTTCGGCGACTGCGGCATCTGCATTTTTATTACTTTCCCGCTCTATCCTTGTACGTCGAAAATGCCTTCATCAAACTCATTTCGTCAAAGAAAGTGAATCTTCAGTAAGTCTTTACATTTCATATCCAAGTTATTCTCCTTCCAACGCTGGCTGGATTCATGGCAAATGTGTCGGATGGGGTTTGGGTGAATCGGTATCTCAAAATTCCGCTTAGATATGTACCTACGTAAGCTTACGTAAGTATGTTTTTAGTGATAAGCATCACATATCTCGATGGCTGTACGAGAATAGCCGGATCTCCTGCCAACAAGCGATGCCCGTCCAACCACTGGATTCTGTTGCCCGTCCCCTAGTGAAGTGCCGCGCCCTTGTATCCCATCATCGTTACACGTGCATTTCTGTATTCCGCTTACTTTCCGGTTGGGATACAGAGAAGAACACGCCCCCGTTACCCTGGCTGTAGACAAGGCGCGCTTAGACCAAGATCGAGAGCTCACCTCCTTAGATGTGTACATAGACAGGTTATCCACCATTCTGGCGCGTTACTTCCAACCTATTCAGCTGCGCTTTTGCGGAACCGTCACATTAGGCCATGGTTTCCCGATTCCCGTCCATATTGGGAATCAGAACGAGGCGATACATCTCGCTGGTGAGTTCCATCCTGTGGAGAAGTAAAGTATAAAACGGTCCTTCAGTCATCTCTTTCCCCCCAATATCTCCTCTCTTTCTCTTCAAAGTCGCATATCTCTCTCGCTACACCTACGACTTACTACTATCTCTCACCTTCACCAATGCCAGGAATAAAGCGCGTGCGATTCTCAAAGACTAACGTGATACACTCTCCGGAAGCCTCACCCGCCCTCACCTATAATTCGTTTTCGCCGGCTTCGTCGGGAAGCATTGTCACCCCTCCCTACGCAATCCAAGGCCTACCCGGTCCAACCCCATACTCTGTTGGATACCATCATCCAGTGCAAGTTAAAAGCAGCAAGCCGACGCATGTTCGCGAGCACCACCTATTGGAGTATCACTCTAGACCGGTCGTGGACTACGACATGATCCATCACCCGTCCACAGCACAGTACCATCACCATCATATACCTACTCAAACCCTTTACGAGCCTGCTACTACCCCAGCTCTTCCCAGCATGACAGTCACGAGCCCACACTTACCGTGGACCATCCAAATCTACGCGTCGAACGGGTCGTACGTTACCCTCTTCGACGTATTGGACACAATACATCGCAGTTTACACACAAATATCACGTCCTCAGAGTTCTCCACTCTCCCATCAGACCACGACAAACGCCGCGCTACTCGCGCTTACGAGGCACGTTACTCTCGCCATCAGAGCTCAAGGTCCCGTGAAGAGGACAAGCGCCAGGGCATGAAGCGCATTGACTTTCTCATGAAACATACCGTCTTCGCTGGTATCGCGCCCACCAGTCACCGTGACGTGTGGGTCCTCAACTCTAGGTGATCCACAAGGAAGTTGTAAACTTGTAACTATCCCTGGTCAACCACCTTTTGGTCTTAGTTTCCCAATCCCTATGCCGAGCATTAACGCGTCGACTCCCTTCCAGCCTCTCTGTCGGCTTTCGATTTCCTTTCTGCGTTTGTCATATTGCCTATGTCAGCGTCTGGCGCCCTCCTATATTTGTTATGGATCGCAGATTGAAATATGCCCCCTCGATTTACTTCACCGTCGCGTATATCCGCGGTAGTATTTGCTCATCTTCAGAGCTCCGTACATGGCGATCGAGTCTCCTTTACAGATTGTGTCATCAAAAGATTGACCTTATGGACATTATTTTACAGATTATCTCGAGTGTATCTTTACTATACCTGATCTACTCTTTCACGATATTTATGACAACTTCACGACTAGTGTTACGTACGACAATACTATACAACCTATTAAACCTTTAATGCATATAACGATCATGAACGTGTATGGGTGACGAGTTTTGTGAGATGAATAATGTCAGCTATTCGTATTGTCTGCTACTAGATTCATCTGTTGTCTAGTGTAAGACATTTCATTTCTTCATTCACGAGGCCGCCGTGGAAATATCCTTAGCCGTAGTCAACGCAGAACAGCGGTAACACAGTCAATCTTATATGCAATGGACATTGACATAGGTTGGTACTACGGGAAACGGTGACAACATGCCTTAATCCACTTGTAATAAACACTATATTTAAGTTACTTCCAAAAACATTGATACCGAGGAATAGGTCTATTTCGAGATGCTGTTGAAGTTCTCTAGAGATCTAGACCCCAGTTTGTCATCGCCACGTTGCTCGTAGTCCCGTGGGAGAACAAGCGATCTGTCACAGTGTTGTCAATTTTGTCAAAAAGCAAGCAAAAAAGGGAGGTATGTAGAGGTTCCACAACTTCCATTGCATTTATCAGAAAGCTGTTGAACCACCATGTCAGTTGGTTTGAGATTCTCCGACTCTGCCCGAGCTGGCACGGGCTGTGTCAGTGTAAGTACTGTGTAACCCAGTGGAGTCCTCGATGCATAGGATGAGCACAGCTTCCAGGAGATTCAACAGCATTGTCGAGGGGAGACATCTTACTTGGAAATATGTATCTGTACCCAGTTCAAATTAGCGACAAGCAACGATATCATACTCTTCGTAAAAACTGTTATCCCCCAGCACGAAAGTGGGGGTGCATTGATTATGGTAACTATAGTGTAGTGGTTGTATCGATTCATATATCATCGACCGGGTTGGGGGAAACGATTTACCGGAATATCATATGCTGCGGCTTAAAGTAATAACCTTGAAGTAGCAACGACATAATACTGAAACTATACTACTCGTATGTAAGTAGAAACATGTTTCGTCATTCGTGCATAGAAACGGAAATACGCACCTTAAAGTTACTAGTCGAACCGGTCCCTGATAATCTTTCACAGGATGATGTGACCCTCGTTATAAGCCACTATCCTCATCCCTTACTCGTCTGCGTTAAGCACCGAATAGATGACCCGACCCTCTCCTCACGGTTATCTCATTTTTACATATATCAACCTCGGCCTTCAATGAACCAGAACATCTTCAAGGTCTTCTTCGATCGTGATCCTCTAGTATTTCGTTTGCGTTTCGGTAACGTACAAGGTTAATATTGTGACTAATATACAATACATTTATGGGAACAACGTATGGTACAAGTAAGTACTAAGTAGCGTGAACCATAATGCAACGAAAGAAGCGGGTACATACCTAAAACTAAACGAAAAGCAATGAAAGGTGGTGTCAAAGAATAAATGAAATGCAGACCGGGTATAGTACGAATTCCAGAGGGTATATAGTAAGTACATATAACAATACTCACGCGACGTAAAGAATGCAGATGAGGACACCACTACCTAAAAGATCGAGACATTATACCTATACATTGACTACTGATGTACCGGAGGCTCAGGCCTGGCCATAACCAAGCTCCAATTGTTTGGAGTAGTGGTTGGATGCAACCCTGCGATCCGCTGTGGATCAGGTAGAAAATCAACAAGTTTGATTCCATCATCTACTTGCTTCTGAACGTCGGCAGGATCTCCACTGTGGCAACGACGGTTAAAACTAGCCTTCACCGAGTTTCGGTTTGGCGATCCTCTGTACTCCTCATTAGTTGCTCGTCGACGCAATTCCCTGTGTAAGTTACAGAAAACGTCACGAACGGTTACGTAACTGTTTGGTATGGTAGATGAAGGAAGAATGCGAAGTGTTCTTCGAGGCAGATATTCTTCACAAGTTATGATCATTTCATTCGTCGGAGGAGCGGTAGCCGCTTCATTGAAGACATACTGAGGAATGCCGGATGATTCCAACTGACGTGTGAATTGGCGCTCATCTCTCCATAGGTCCGGGCCGTAATTTGAACGTAGCGTAGGTATGAACACCTTGTGCAGCTGAACTGGAGGGTCCTTTCGGACATTGAAGGGTTGCTCGTCAGGTTGCATGAATGTATATGAGACCAGTGATGTTGTAGAATCAGGAAGTAAATGTGTATTGTGAGGAGGCGTCAATGGACCTTCCTCGCTATCGAATGTTGATGTCGAATATGAGGGGGAGGACTCCGGTGTGGAAGCCACGTAGGTGTGATAGTCAACATTCGGTGCAAATCGAACATTCCTGTTGTGAGCCATTAGAGCAGCAGCTACTACTGGCGCGTTGAAATGGGTAGAGGCTGTGAGCACGTAATACTGTCATTGTAGTGTATGAGCTTGATGGTCGGAGGCAGCAAGAAATTTAGTGCTCACATATCTCCTTGCTAGAAGTTTACAATGTCAAAGAGCCGTGAGGGTTAACGGGGGAAGCAGTGAAACCGTGGAAGTCATACCTCACTCATACTCTTATACCTTCCACTGACTCGACGTGACGCTGTGACGGAGATCATTTCACAGCAAAGATCTCTCGCGCTTGAATAGTCCAGAGAAGGCAATGCCCGACGCTCAGCAAACGCTCAGGGATGATTAACTCACTGCTTACGTGTAAATATGAGCTTTATTTGTACATCATCATGTGATTCGTTGTGCCTGCATTAAGTTTAAAGTTACATTGTAACTTGTAAGTTACAACGTACAAGCCAAGTCAGCAGGTGCCGACAACGCCTGGAAGTAAGTTTGAAGTAGGTATGTATCAACTCGACCTTCGTGCTGTACATCGTCCTTTCCTAGTTCTTTCTATGTATGAGGCCATACATATTCTAGACCATGCTGTATAGTATGTCCTTGCTGTTTACGTATGAAGCACCGAAAGTCCATGCACATAGCCCCGTCTGTCTATTATCTACTATCTACCGAGTAACACTGCCCGCCAAAACGTACAGTGCAACATCCACACGTGGCGGAAATAGTGAAGTCTTGTATTAAGCGCTTAGTCGATCTGCGAATGATGAGGCCGTGTCGAGATTGATGACATGACATTGACAGACCCGCATTAAGTTGTGTTATGGTTTCTCGCCTTAACTTACTAATCCCACAAAATTGATGCCGGTACGGCAGGCCAGGTTTTATTAGCTTTGCAGGAGAGTTCTACATATCAGTATGCGCAAAAGATTCGGGGGAGTATAATACCCCATCGGGGGTAGTTTAATATTGGGTTTCTCTTATTTGAGTTATCTCAGGTTATCTCGCTTGGGCGCTCTTTCTCGCAGCCTTTGGACGATGTGCTTACATGGCGTCATACATACTGTGTGGTAAGTACATATTAATATGCCTCGGGAACGAGATGTGGATCTCGGGCGCGTCGCTAACCGAGATCCCCATTGACATGTGTTCGCAATTTGCTTCACGCCATCCCAAGCTGAATCATATCATACTATTATCAGTGTTAATAGTTAAGTACTAAGAGTGAATCCCCGAGCTAATAGACTGAGGGAGGTCTCATGATTGAGCAACTAGCTATAAGCTATTATCTGGTAATGAAAGCTTGGAAACAACATCTTGATAAGTGATGTTGAGGTGATTTCTAGTTTAGTAAGGTATCGATGGAACTCATCCGTAAATGAAAACCAGGTTTTCAGTATGAACAGAAAGTCCATAGCATATATAATTTATATTTTTACATCTCTACTAGTATATTTGATCTAGTTTATTTACATAGTATATACAGCACAGCTGGACCCTATATGACGGCACGCGGATCTTCCTACGATCATCCCACTGCACCGCAGTTCCAATTTGCGCTCAAGTTCGTCTATCGGTTATAGGTTCAGTGTTTCTATGACTACTATTAAGGAGCAACAATACGAATTCATGCCCAAGAATCGGAGGGGACAGTCACTCAACGTTCTTGGTATGAGACTAGGAGGGAACCGGCCATATCGATGTTGAAGATCAAATATCATACATTTTCGCATGGTAATCTTTCCGTTGTGTGTCCTGCTCAGGTCCAACTGGACTCACGATTCTATATTGTATCGGCAAATGTATATGCTGCTTTCTTATGCCAAGAGTGGTTGACAATTTTCTAACCTCCCTCGATGCTTCGTTGTATCGAACACCATATGCTCTTTATAAGCTCGGGGATTCCTACTGATTCGCGAGCTTCAATATGTAGAACATACCCAAATGTATCCCTTAGACAAAATACTCTTCGCCTTGTATAAGCGATGTCAGTAGAAAAGATCCGCCTTGTGCCACCCACAAACCAGCATCTATGTTTCGGAAACATTTGTATTTCCGCTCCCCCGAGTCAACTAATTGACGCCAGTCCGCTGACACTTGGCACTTCCAGTACTATCTATATCTTATCAATAATCAAGCTTATACTGTATCCCCATTTTGCTCAAAACTCGGGTGTTGCGCCAGATGAAACCCAGCCCCATCGCTATTTTGGTATCTGAAAGCTGTTTGCACGAAGTTGATGAGCTATTGAATTTGGCACACGTCCAAGAATGGCCCGGTAATACCGCTAAAAACATATAAGTACGTC
This sequence comes from Cyathus pygmaeus, assembly GCA_036937155.1. NCBI lineage: Eukaryota > Fungi > Basidiomycota > Agaricomycetes > Agaricales > Nidulariaceae > Cyathus > Cyathus pygmaeus. The sequence continues at coordinate 10,330 of JASFCZ010000126.1, forward strand.
TGGTAAGTCTTCTTTTCGTTAGCCAAGAGTAAAGCGATACATTCTCACCAGCGAAGCTTTACTCATCAGCTTTACGACACACCAAGCTCGTCAACATGTCCAAGAGGCATCTTCATTTTGATACCAACCTGCACTATTCAGATGTAGAGTATGTCGATTGCCACCCGAAATCGGTCGGTGGTGTATCATCGACTCGTTCGGCCTACTCACATCCAGACCATCTCTATGTGCAGGACCACACGGACTCTCCTTCTTCCATCGGTAGATTAATGTTGGTGCAGCCTGAGAAGCATTCGGTGCAAGCTTCTCGCATACTGGCGCAGCCTAATGATATTTTACCATTCTATAGCCTCGACTTAACATTTCCGTTTGCTCTCCGGTATGACCCCCAGTCCCCAGACCCTCGTTTCCATCGTTACCCTCTCGCTTGTTCTGCGTTGAAGAATTGCGCATTTGACCCTCCTTTAGAGCGTGTCACAATCAAAGTTCCACAATTACATCCTCAGAATACTATTTTCATCGGAGAAAAGGGACAAGGGTATCTTTCATCGCTGGAAGTTCTTTATGGTATCCATACGTTCCTACGAAGTCGCGTAAGTGAAGAGGACTGTAGGAAGGAAGGAAAAGACTGGAATTCCTTCAACGGATGTATTCACGCCGTATAAGCCGCATTGATGACGTGGCTATTCGACATGTGGAACGTACGAGGGGACCAATTCTGTTGGATTTATTGGGAACGAACTACTTTTTAGGACTTTGCGCTACGTCTGAAGGTCCAGACGTATGGGAACTAATTACATAGCATCGGCGTAGACTAATTGTACACATATAATAACTACCTAATAAGTACTTGATCGCTCCAACTCAGTCTAGTGATGTATGGGATCTATGCGCACGGGATTAAATCAATTTTGAAGCAAAGGTTGTGGTCATGCTCGCCAGAGTTATGATAAGACAGTGGATGCCACGATGAGGGGAGCTTTAGGCTGCTGTAGGAGAGCCAGTTGGGCGACAGGTTTGACGATCATCGTACAGTAGTATAACTCGTTATCTCCAACCCTGTTGATAGTGTGTCGTATTCATGATGGGAAGGGATTCAAACTTGTTGCATGTGTAATACGGCAAAGGGTGGATTTACCAAAAACGAAGTCCCGAAGGTGGTTCGAATACCTGACCACAGGATATCATATTCGTACGGTGCTGCAATCCTATGCTCTATCACTGAGCTATCGAGACATGCATCCCCGCGCCCCTAGCGCTTGTATTCCGAATGGTATCAATGCTATCATGGTATCGTAGCTGTAACATCAATCTTACAACAGGTTTACTTCTAGTAAGCTGGTCTTCAATGGGTTTTCTGCAATCGTCTGATAGTAAATCTTCATATTGGTTTCTACCGAAATTTAAGAAGCAACCATACTGTACAATTGATCAAGATAAACTATTGCATTGATTCAACTATAATGAAATATTTACGTAGTATGAGACAGTGAGATTGATATAAGTGAAGAAGAGAGCCAACATGATATCTAGTAGATATTTATAACCTATACTAGACAATTCCCTCAATGAAAATAAATACAAAGTTGTGTGCGAATGCCATCCATCAGTTAATCTATCCATAAGACATAGCGCCTAAGTTAATGATCTTCTGGTCATAACGAATACAATACTCGTCATATTAGGATCTGACGTTTCACAACATCGTTCATTGTTCCCGTTATGGAATGTACTGTATTAACTTAAGAATACTATTAGTGAATAGGATGAGTGAAGACAGCAATTCCCTCACTGAGATTAAATCCAATGTGTACGAATGCCATCCGTCAGTTAATCTACATAGCGCCTAACTCTTTGATCTTATTTTGGTCATAACAAGCGGGGTATGTCGACTCACACTCGTCACATTCGGATCTGACGACATTTCACAACATCGTTCATTGTTCCCGTTATAGAGTGTATATAGACAAAGTTAAATAGAATCGGGAGAAATATTGTGGCAATTCAAACTGAACCCCTCCCGAAAGTCATCTTTTACCGGATTACGAAACACGTTTCTGTGTTAACTTACAAGGTACATAGGTGACTAGAATGAGTCGCAACAAATGGAAAGGTTTTCTGACGGGTTTTGTAATTACCGTTATTAAACTTCACAACTTGAATGACCTTTAGGTTTGATAGCCAAAATCTAGGGGTAAACCGGAAGTAATGCTACAGAGAGCATGATTGGCGTCAAGTATGTAGCTCCCAGATCTCCGAAAGTTATTTTTACAGAATAATTCGCCGGTGAAGATATTTTTAGATTTAAAGGAAGACCGAGACCTTAGGCCCTTACGTATATATTATTATCACGCCTTATCGCCTTATGACATACGCGACCCGAGGGCGTACTCCTCCAAGCCTCCGACTCCCAATTGCGGTTAATGGCAATTCGTGACCTCGCCATCAAAGGAGATTTCTTCATTAGGATACGCACAGTTGGCCCTGATGGGATAAGTACAGCGCTAGAACATCATAAGGCTTCGCAGTCGTCTGTGAACGCTTAACTGCGAAGTAGAGAATTCAAGCCGAAATCAAAATCAAGAGTCGGAGGGTCTACATGGGGGTGTAAACGTCAGCACTCGGCACGTCTTCCTAAGAAGTCGGAAATAAGTAGAACTCGTGTACCGTAACCAAGTACCACAGTAAGAGGCATTGGGACGGCAGGTGAACGCGAATTTGCAGTGGTATGAAGACGTTCACCTTCGGCATTCGCAATTAAATTTACAGCGGGATCGCCGAAGATTACCGCCTAACGGAACCTGGACGGAACTCTCTGAACGCTCTTAAACCACAATTGCTAATTACTGCGAACATGCTGACAAAAGTATCGCAGCATTATGCATGGTTACCTTAACAGTGGATAATACGAATCCCGTAGCACATTTATGCTAATATGTTACATATATGTGCTCTACCTGCGGTTAGATATATTGCGAATGTATCGAACGACTTGATGAGCATGATTAAAAGAACGTGAGATGTTACAAGATGGCATGATAGTTAAAAACAACAGGACTTGTTTGAACAAGGGAATATAAGGATGTTGGCAGTATATGTATGCACTTACGGACGACATGATATGACTTGCCTCGCACCGGTACCGGTGAACAACCACCTAAAAGGGGATATGAGATAAGCAGAGTAATTAGATTCCGTTCCCTCACCGTTGTCAGTCCCCCCTATAAAGTGCACCACAACCAGACCGCGTCGTCCACCTATCCTATCTCTTCCACCACCTTCTTCACCAACGCTGTGGGCTCCTGGACATTTCCTAGTCAATAGCTCCTGCATACTACACGTCACAACGAAGGCTTAGACAGTCAGTAAAACCTGTACGTGCATTCAGCACAAATGTGGGGTAACAGCGACATCGAACTCACCGTTCTCCACAGAGTATCTCCTCGCTGCCCTCACCATACACCATGGCCCATCCAGCATCGTTGACGACATTCACACAGGTACCTTCTGGGGGTGTAATCAGGCTCAAGACCCAGAGCCAACACGCGGACCCACGCACAGGCCAGCGAGCACCAATGGCATATCCTGACCCCATGCAACCAGCTCCCGCCCAATGGGGCCCGCCACATCATGCATCATTGACACCTCTGGGGACGCCATTCGCAACGTTCGATCACCCCAGGTCGTTGCCTGATTCCCCTCCAGCGCTAATCTGGAGCCAATCACCGTACGCGACAATTCCTCTACCACGACAATTGGACGTGTCAGTATCAATGAATCCCCTCTTGAAATACGGGTCCTCATACCTTATCCACTACGACATCACAACTGCACCCGGGTGCGCTGTCCCATCCCCCTGGGCGAACTACAGCACCGCCTCGCAGTGGCTTCGTGAGCCTGCAACACGACCAAATACGAGGACTTTCGCCATACGGCTGGCAACACTCGAGAGACCTATCGTCTTGCATGCTTCCAATTACAACAGCGTAACCGTTTATGACGTGTTGCTCGCCGTGTACCACGCTGTTCAAGAAGCTATCTCCACCGCTGCCCATCGCTACGGCCATAGGTCGACAGCTATACAGGCCTTATTTGGAAGCCGCCAAATGTGGGCAGGGCTCACCGAGAGCGGCACCGAGCCCGATGTATGGATTCTTCATGTACGATGAAGGGCATATTAACGTAGGGGTGCCGACAGTCACTCCCACACAACCTCCCCACCTCTCGAGATAACGGCGACTTCTCGCCATCCTCGATGGCAGCTCCATGGCATTCCAGTGTTTCTCAGGACATTCTGTAGACCCCGTGGACGTATCTGCTTGGTAAAGCCCGCCTTTACCGAACGTTGGACTCTCCATAAGCGCTCGTATTGCGACAACTAAATATGCACTGATCATAGTTGATAACGCCAAAATCGCTGGAAAGAGTAGAAGCATTGAACATACCAATGTATTATAACGATATTATATGTATAAGAGATCTGAAACCGATATTCAAAGGTGTATTTGTGGTGAGCAAGAGAGGAAGGCAATTATGCCCATGGTAGTTGACATTGAGATCGATGAGAATCCACGTCACCCCACAACCATGCAAGCTACGAGCGGCTCAGGCGGAGTTCGATCATGGGTGTTTCCGAATATTAGAGTTTAATTGAATCCATATGGGTCGACCGTCGAGTCGTCGCCGCACTTGATATTTCCTTCACACGACCACAAGTAAATACTGCTAAACTATACTCGTAACGGGTCAATGTACCCGTTCTTTCTGCCAAACCAGATGGTAGAGAGTAAAATGTTGCTAGCAACATTCTGCCAGAACCCGCGGTCGACACCACAAAATTACATAAATTGCATGAGTATTGACACACTCCAAACCAGTCGATGGTAGCGCGAATACAAGTTGCGGCTATTCGCCGCCAAGCCACATGACCTCAAATTTCTCATGAGTCTCGAAGCTTGCTCAAAGCTCATCTTATCTGTTCGCGTAAAGAATCTCGCTCACCATACCCATTACATATGCTCTTGTCACCTTACATATTGGACCAGCACTCCCACAACATACCCCGGAACATTACTTGAATGGAGGAATATGTCGATGCCGAAGATAGAATGTTATCTGTAGTTGTACCGAATTACAGCTAAATTCAAAACGATAGCAAATTCGCGTGCGTTCAGACATGCTGAGTAATTGTTTATACTTGGAGCAAGG
>JASFCZ010000127.1:0-15498 GCA_036937155.1 Cyathus pygmaeus
GATAATAATAAAAATTGTAAGACATGGAAAGTGAAACTACTTGAGATTGGGTAATCTTGGTGCTTGCTACTCTCAATCGTGCATGAATAAGAATGGTGAAGGTTTTTGAAACCTTACTGACACTGTGGAAGGCAAAGCATTACTTCTGACAGTGCCAACCAAACAGTTATGTATAACCTGTGTATGTTAAGCACGTAAGAAGCAAATGAATGAAAACCGAGTAGGCTTACGTGTTAGGAGCCACTGTCCTCGTATATTGTTGGTAGTGGATGATGCCCAAACATCGATCCATCATGCTCCGGCTGGTACTTACATATACTAACCTTTGCATGTGCTATTGTCATTCTGGAACTGTCTTGTCCTGCCGCACGGAGATGTGAGTTGGTGGGCGAAGTGGGACAAGTAAGGGCTGCCAACGAAGGAGTCATGAGTAACAAAACTTGCCTGTTCGTCTGTGATGGTGCCAGCTCTGAAGGATAGATGCGTAAGATGATATAAAAATTAAGAATATAGCATACTCACCACAACACATCTACTGCAGACTGAGGGTGGAAGGCCTGCGATTCATAAGCCATGAGGTGTAACGAGGCGGGATGATGTGTGTTGTGGTGGGCCTGGTTACTGTCGACATGGCTGGAGCGAGGAATAGGGTCGGGGTACTGGTTGCAAAACAGAGAATATAAGTATGAACATACTTATATGTTAAAATCAGGTGCATACTCAATGTGTGCTGGGAGGATGGTGTGGTGTCTGCCAGCAGAGACTCGAGCAAGCGGTGGTCTTGATGTCCTGAGAGAGAAGAAGAGGAGAAGAAAGGAAGAAAGGCGAATGGGGCATCAACATGTCAACTACCAGGCCCATGGCTGATGGTGATGGAGGGAACAATGATGGTGGTGAGAGAGCAATTACGACTTCTGTTGACTTAGTGTCAGTGTGTCCACAGCTGTGGGATACAAACACAACTCTCACATGAACAAAGTTGACACATTGTGTACGCATCAGTTGTCAATGTTTGGTTACATTGTGCTTCTGGTTCCGACACCACAGATCTGCCCTCACCTCTCTCTCCACGTTCCCCGTCTCTACTCTACCTCACGACTCGGCAACCTCTAGCACTACAACCTCCGACATATATATCAGTCCTTTCAAACCTGTTTCCATTTCGTAACTTAGTTATGTGGTAAGCCCTTCAAGTTGTTTGGTGAGCTCATGTCGTGTTCGTCTCAACTTTCATTCTACAGTGTACAACAACACATCATGCATATGAATTCAGTTGGAGAACCTCTGTCCAGGATATGCGGATGGATAAAGGTCAATAGTAGATTGCAAATCTAGTATGTGGTATTCTTGCTTACAGGTCAAATGTGATAGAAGCCCGACCTTTGATACAGAAGCTTCATCTGTTACTAGTCAGCTATCTGTCAGCCACGCCGCCGCTCTCATGTCCTCAAGCCACACTTCTGGCATGACCAAATATTGCCTAGAAGATATTGCAACACCAACAATATGTTCTTCCACAAAATACCTCCTCAGCCCTGTGTCTGTTGCCCAGTATGACATCTTCCTGTAGGAATTTGTTATGTATGTTACAGTATGTCTCATGCCGGAAATCTCTTCGTCGGTCTTCCGCAGTATGAGTCAGATGCCAGTCTGTTACCATCTTTCTCATCATGTCTGTCTCCTTCATCTCCAGCCCCCTCCACTGCCTCTCTCGGAGTTGCCACACCATTGTGGCTCCCAGAACACCTAACCAAACACATCTACCGGTCTCTCTCAAATCTTCGTTGTGTGAGTACATGCCTTATTTCTTATGTATTTATGCTCATTTATTCCTTTCATTATACTAGCCAACATTACTGCAACCACATCAATATGTGGTGACCAGATGCGCCTTTTCCCTCAACAACAGCTCAAGCCCTCCGCATTAGACAGCCTACATCACAGTGCTGTGACTCGTGAGTATGTGTTCTCTTTATTTATGTATCTTCCTTGGCATCCCTCCTTCACCAGTTTACACCACCGGACGGTCCAAGTGCGCAATTCAGGTTGCAACTCTCTGCTTCAGGATGCCACTGCCGTCGACGAGGCGGCGCGTCGTTCACCTCAACGTGGTCCTGCTATCTGCAGCCTATCTTTCTTCGATAAGCTCTCATACATTAGTACTTAGTATTCACGTTACGTATCACTACATGCCAGTAGGTGTTATTGTCTGATTAGTATCCCAGTGTAAAATATGTACTAGTCTTCAATTTCATACTTGTATTAATTACCACATTTGAATAATTGAGCTGAGCTCTTCATAAGAAACAAATTGAACGGAGCTGATATTACTCGAGTATAAATGGAGCCATGATGGTGAAACTCTAGAGAAAATGTTGCAGTGAAAACTTGGTGGAAAAGTTTGCAGTGAATCGAAGAAGTTTGCAGTTCAGTCGAAAAATGTTTGCAGCAACTTGCCAAAAGTGTTTGCAGTTGACAAAATGTTTGTGTGGGTAAATAAATGTTTGCGCCGAACAATGCCCCGAAAATGTTTGTGCAGTGCCGAAAAAGTGTGTGTGAAGTGATTAAATGTGCACTTTGACCATCATAAATAACAAGAAGGCACTACAGAAATTAATGGTAATGCTTATGTAAAATATGGGATTTTCGCCAAAATCTCGTATGGGTTATCGATTATTACTTTTATGGATTATGGTATGCATTTCCCTGTGAACAGAGTTGGTGGACAGGCAATTCGTATGGGTTATCAATTTTATGGGTTATCTCACGATGGACAAAGGTCTGTCAAGTTGTGAAAAGGACATGTGTTGCCAAGTGACATGTCAAATTGACACGCCTTTTTGTTACAATTCGTCACAGCTTTCGGTCAGACCAGTTGTCGATCACCACCCAATCGTCGCCCTTTAATTCGAATTTCGAGCTGACTCGTTCATCAAAGGCTCTTTGTGCTTCTGATTTGGATTGTTTCTACTATCTGCTTATGCAGGTAAGTATACTAGTTTATCTCAATGGAGTCTTGGCAGTGACAGAGACCTCAGGTGATTCTAGATAAGTAGTACTGAGTCTTTGAGTGATTGCATTGAAGTTATAAGTTCTTGAAGTGGTCGTGTTGAAATGCCACAACTTATGTTTCAGAGAATCTAAGTACTTGTTGCATCATGGTTCAAACTGAGTATCCGTGAATCTTGTGTGATTCACTTTGCTTCCACATGTCTATAGACTAAGTACCTTATAAAAAGCCGACTCAAGTTATAAAGTGAAACAAAGAATTTTTATTTGATGATAGGAGCGCGTGCCGACATGCCGCCCACTGCTATGAACCAGCTCAATGACGGTGTGACAACTCACAACAATGAAAAAACTTGACAAAGTACTTGACCTGCCACTTGACAGCACATGTCTAATGATGATTTGACAGACCTTTGTCCGTCGTGTCTGGGATATCGATTATGAGGTATTTGACTGTATATAGTAACTGCAAAAGCGGGTTCTCACGGGGGGACATAAAGATTATCATAAAGATAATGAGACATTACAACAGAGACAATTGAAAGATAAGAGACAAGGCCTTTCCACATGACATCGTCGTTGTTATAAGTTATGCTTGAATTTCAATAAGTACAGGTAGAAACAAACTGTCATGGTCAAGGCTGCGGGATGCGAGACAGGACCCAGAAACAATGTTTGAGAGTGAAGAGGGAGCAAAAGTAAGGACTAGATGTGCATTGTTTCGACAAAGGAAACATACAAGAGGTGAGTAAACTAATATAGTATGTACTGTGTTTGAACTGGTGCACGGACTTGCACACAAACCTGGCCGTGACCATCACATCATCTCCCCTTTTTCGGGTCAAGACAGATGGGAGGATGGGAGATGCAGCCAGTACGAGTAGTGGTAGAAGAAGGAGGTATGTAGAAAGACTGTGGGTTTAGTATAGTATGAGGAGGAGAAAGAGGCCATGGTTGAAAGGTTGGTACAGTAATAGATGCGGCATCTGGGGTATTATAAACTGAACAATCAACAGGAATATCAGTTACATTTGATACATTCAGAGACAAATGTTCCATGGGAGTAGAAGAAGAGGGGCCAGGGTCCACAAATGGAAGGGAAGTGGAGAACAAGGAGGCAGCGGCATCAGCAGGAGGATTTCATAGTTCATCAGCAGAGGCTAAGGCTGGAGGGATCTGGGAAGATGTGTTGTCAGTAAAAGCAGGATTTGTATTGTATTTTCTATAGTAAGTATATGAGGTCAAGGAGCTTTGGGATGGCAGCGGTGAAAACATTCAAGTAACTTGTTAGAAGTAGTAGGTAAATCAGATAAAGGAATCCAGGAATTTTCAGAATCAAAAGAGTCTTTCCACCTTACGAGATACTCGTAACGGTGGCCTATTTTACGGCAATCAAGTATAGAAGAAACAGATAAAGTGGGATCATCAGAAAGACTAAATGGTTGTGGTATAGCATGAGTATGAAATTCAGAAGAATCAGAATAAGGCTCGAGAAGTGAAGTATGAAAAACATGATGAAGATGTGAAAGATAAGAAGGAAGATGTAGCATATAAGAACCATTGCCAACTTCTTGTACAATAGGATATGGCCTGAGATGCCAATGGTCAAGTTTGAGAGATGGATGAGTAGTCCGGATGTTACAGCGTAGTAACTAGACCAATTGATCAGGTTTATAAATGGGGGATGGAGGAACATTGCGATTGAAATGTTTTTCTTGTTGCTCTTGAGTGTATTGTAACTCGGATTTTAATTCAGCGTGAAATTGATCAAGACATTTGGTAAGATCTTCTGCAGCAGTGTAAGGGCGACCCTAAGATGGTCTGAATGATCTCTCAAGTCCGGAGCTGGCAAAGGGGAAATCCAAAGTTAATATAATGTTCTACCATAAGTACAAGACGTAATGCATCTGGCAGAGGGGAAATCCAAAGAGAATACTCTGAGGAAACCTCTGCCAGAGTGGGTATGTGTATATGATAGAACTGGAGGTGTGGGAATAACATATGTTGTACTATATAGTACGTAAACGTGTGGCGCAACATAGACGGAAATGGAAAGAGAAAGGGAGAGTGATGGGAAGTCCAAATCTGGAAAGTCGGTAGTTCAATCCCAGGTGAGTGCAGAAAGATAAATAAAAGGTAAAAATACCGGAGTTGCACCAGAGCACCAGAGTTGAACTGGAGTAAAAGAATGAGAAAGGCTAAGGGACAGGATGTCCCCTTACAAGCAGGTACAGAAGAGAAGTCAGCAAGCTTGGGTAAGAATGTGGGATGAAAGCCATAGTTAGCAAAAAAGGGTGATTGTTTTGTTGAGGTATTCTCAGTGTTGTTGAAAACAAATTCAGTGAGTGGGAGATAGTCCACCCAATCATCTTGTTGATAAGAACAATAGGCATGCAGGTAAGTCTCTAGTGATTGGTTAGTATGTTAAGTGAGACCATCAGTATGTGGATGGTTGGCAGTTGAGTGTTGGTTCGAGATATTGAGATTGGAAGTAAGTGCAGTCCAGAATTTCGAAAACCCTGATCAGAAACAATAGAGTCAGGTAATGCATGGTAGTGAAAAATATGGTCAATGGAAAGCCACACAAGATCTGGTGCGGACATTTCCTCTATGCATGGCACAAAGTGGGAGGTGCGAGTAAAATGATCACAAACCATCCAGATGAAACTGTAGCTATGAGACTGAGGTAATTTAATGATAAAGCCCATGGAAATCGATTTCCAAGAATGCTCAGGTATGTCAAGAGGTTTCAACAGGCCATATGGCATATGGCGAGGAATCTTGATTCTGTTGCATGTATCACAGGCAGCAACGTAGCAGCAGATGTACATAGGGGTGCTAACTGTACTGTATTGGTTTATGGGCCATATTCTAGACCTGTCAATGGTACGGGTGACAGACGTAGCCATACTGTAAAGGATCTCAGAATGTCTGACAGTATGGTACCGGCTATAAGACGGCCGTAAGCTGATACAGTACAATTAAAATATAGCTAAACTATCTCAGATATCAATCAGATATTGCCTATGATGAACTTAAACCTTGTACCAGTACTGCCTGTAAGGAAATAAATGTTACAGCTTGAAAATGGCGATAAAAGTTGGGTGAAAGCAGTCAGTGAATCCTTTAAATTCAGAACTTGTCACAAGTTAGTAAATCAATGGGCTATTTATATATGTTACTATGTAGAGCTTCTCTGGAGCCTAAGGTGATGTTTCACAACCATAAGGTTCTGGATGGTCTCTGACTTAAGACTAGCACAGCGGAGTGAAATGACATCTCTGCCACCAGAGAAAATCTGTTCTACAGCCACTGCGGAGCCTACAGTATAGAAATATGAGATGAGAACAGTAATACTGAAATACAACACACCAGGAATTCTGAGCAAGTCACGAACAAGGCAGTAAAGAGATGGAAACTGAAAGTGGCGACTGTACCACCACTCAATAGGTTTGCAGGTGTTGAAGTCCTCTGTCGGCAACTTGAAGTAATCGCAAGTTCATCAACATTGTTATGTGGCCTGCAAGTATATCTGGAGGTAAAGCTACTGGATGGGATGCTGTTGTGTGATGTCGAAGCAGATGGTGCAGTGGAAATGGAACTCGCATGAGATGTAGAATAATGCTTATGGAAATATTCTTCAAGCTTCTTTTTTGATACTTCGAGATCTGAAAGAAGTACAAGATCATCTTCAAAGTCAACCTTGAGTCCCACATACGAGATACGAGGATGACGTCATCGTCCTGATGCACCAAATATGGGACTGTGGATACAAATTGGCTCAGCTGATTTCAACCAGATTCGCAGATTTTCCAACGAAAAATCTCGCTGAATTGGGCTGCAAATACACTCTAATGTCAAAGGAAACCAACTTTCAACTTTCAACCGAACATGATGCTATTGGTAACAATTGATAAAGTCTATCAAGTAACAGTAAGAACAGACTAATTCTCTTGAGAAAACAGACTTCCTGTCAATATTTTCTACGAAGTCTACTTTGAGGTGCCAAAAGGGGTATACATAATTCCCCAAAAAATTTCGGAAGTCGTTTATTCGACGTATTCAAGTTGTCCGAATCTGAATCTGAAATTAGTTTGGCCAAAATAAATCTCGTTGCCAAGATATTGTGCAAATACAGAATTGATAGTTTTGATTGTCCCCAACTGTACTTATTTCAAGAACTTGTAGATGGTCTGGAAAGTACTTATTAGAATCAGAGTAGCTGAAAATAAATCGTTGTATCCATCGAGATTCGACTCTTCGAGGCGAACAGCACAAACAGCGGAGTTGCGCTGATTATACTGACAGTTACCGCAGTTCTAAAATAACTACCATCTTCAACTTATCCTGCTCCACTAATTAGCATTATCCATTTGCTTCTTGGAAGTAAAGATACACATACTTCCCCTGATAGCGTGTTCATCTCAGGTTTATCCTCAGTCCGCATCGCGTGACGCGTCTATACGAACTACTTATTGTCTCCTGATGGCATAGATTTGAGATATCAAGATATCAATTAAAGTACGATTTTCCCAATACGCGTCATTCCCTTCTACGAGTAACGAGGCTGATATCTATTTTTAATGTCATTATCATAATCCTTCACAACTATCAACTTCCCAACTTTTTTTTATCAATCTCTTTGTAAGCATGTCGGAAGGCAGGGCTTTCACTCTTTTAAATTAGACGACGATGCGAGCAATTTTAACAAATGTATAATAACTACCATCTGCAACTTGCCCTTCCTGCCATCTGTTCGATCCGTTTCCTCTACTGACTCTGTCCTAGGACCTAGTTGACATTCGTATCATTTTTGTACTGGACGGGGACTGAATGACATCCCTGGAAATTAGTAACAGTGGCGTTCCGATAATGGTATTGACGATTTTCAGCCTCAGTGACAATACTCCAACCCAACATATCGTTACCCGTATGTACATTTATTGACACTGGCAATGTGGTCCCGTCTTAACACCGGGCCTTTCAAGTATTTGGAACCCTCCCTGCTGTAGGCTCCCCCATTGTCACGTTAACCAAGTCCGGTGTTACTACACTAGCTTCTGCATCTATTACGCACGCTACTATTAACACACACGCCACAGCCACGAGTTTTTCCACTCCCCTTCTTGGAGCTACTATTCTAGTAACAGGTCCGTTCACTCTTATCCAAATCTTCCATTCCCTTCTCCAAGATCAACTGGTCCTAATACAAACCCAATCGCATAGAAACCCTATCAATACCCGTCACATCAGGAACATCCCAAGACTCCACATCAAATCCCCAAAAAGGAGCTCAACACAAACCCGAGATATATGGCGCCGCCTTTGGTGGTTTCACAGCCATTTCCCTGCTCATCCTAATAGTCCTATACATGTGTCGTAAACGACGACAGCCAGAATGTCAGTTAGGAGCTGTTCCGTTCCATGAATCACGTTGGCGCAGCACAGGCTCAGTGCGAAAAGAGCCAAATGGTGACATTCAGACAGCTCAGAGTTCTAGTCAAGGAAGGTCGGCACCGAATGTTGGCTCAGTCGTATTAAACGCTTCTCAAAAGCCTATCGAGGAAGTTATCGTTCCCCAGGAAGATAGCGGGATCAGATTTGCGCCTCAGCACATCGCGGTCGTTTCAGATACTCCTCCGGTATATACTGAGTTGTAGGACGGTTGGATGTAGGACTGTAAGCCACCACATTTCGCCTTTGTCCATGAAGATGCCTACTCTTATGGTTTTAGGGCTCCATTATGATTAAAAAGGGAAAAGTAGATCATTGAGGGTACCAGACTTAGATCAAAGGTAGATGATCCTGAAAGGGATGAAGCATGAAGGGGAAATGTAACACAACTCAGCGAAAGAAGTGAAACAGTGAGAGAATAAACAAATCATAGATACGACTCACCATGGTGAGGAAGTTGATGCTGAAGATTCAAATACTGATACGCCTACACGCAAGTTTGTTCAGAATCCATCAGTAATTCTGACCAAACTTTCGTGAGAACTTTCATTGATTCAGCTTTGCACATGTCATTTGCATTTACATTCCGCCGCATCTTTCACATTTTCTCCTTTACTTCCACTTTCTGTTGTCTTTCCTCGACGTTGCATCCTATATTTACTTTTTCTCAGATTGCTTGACTATTGGCTGTTCCAGGGGTTTAGGCTACGATATATACATGTCATATTCATCTGTGAGGACTTCTCCATGGGCTCTGATGTGATTCATTTATCAAGACTCTGGCGGGGGAGAGGAAGTTGGAGTCATCGGGATGACAGTGGAAGAGTCAAAAGTCGAAAGACCAAAGGTATTTCATTTAGTTGTGTGACATTACATCTAAACTACTAGTAGACCATATACAAGTATCCCAATACTAGTACGGTGTCCACATTACACGTCAATGTTCATCTGTCCATACCCGGTCTTACTCCCGGAGCCCTATAAACTCAACCACTATGTCGTACCCCTTCCTGCCAACTGCAGGCTACAAGCACCGCCCATCCATCATCCATTCCTATGCACCCGCTACCTCTTCTACCCTGGGCATTGTTAGTGCCACCTCTATCCCAACACCCTCTCGTTACGTCATTATGTTGCCTGCGGACCCATGAGGACATCATTGGCCAGAACCAGATATTCCACACCTTCACTTGTGCTGGGGGCGGCAGTGGCTTGAGGAAGGGCTATGGGAGGCGGGTTTGGTTGCAAATGGCATGGGCCCGCTCATGCAAACTCTCAGCCCAAGTTTATTGCGCTGTCGAGGATGGCAGGGTAATAGCGAGACATGGGGATAAACTGATATGTTGGGTAGCAATGTGAAGCTTTATTACCGACATCAGTTAATGTATATAAGCAAATGAATAAGCATTAGAGACTTACTGGTTAGTATATGGTCAGAAGGCGATCTCATGAGAGTGGTGGTCAGCATATTTGTTGACATAAAATGAAGCATATGCGGCTAGGGAGTTCTTGGGCTTGAGGCCTGTAGGAGTAAAGTGTGCACCCGAGATACCAATGAGGTGGGCCGAACGCAGAATTGTATCAATGTGGACAATGGACATCAGGCGATGACGCTGTGGCCCACGACCCACTCGGTGAGGTTGAACAGTCCAAAGGCCGGTGTCTTCACATGGGAGGTCATCCAAATTCTCGAACCACCGAACAAGCGCAGCTTGGTATATTTTGCCCTGATGCCCAAAGGAAAGGAAATGCTGAACTTGCACGACTTGAAGCACCTGAAATCCATCACGCTCTGGATCAGCGTGGATGAAGACGCAGTCATGGCGCCCTCCACCATTGCGCCAAGAAGGTGTTGCGCGTATAATCTCTCGATGCATACCTCCAATTCCAGAAAGGTCACTTGGAGCATGAAAAAGGCAGGTGGCTGAATTATAAATCTTCACGATTAGATTCGTGCTAATAATGGGACAATGATCAATATCCACCTCCATCCCCATGATAGCGTTACCCGGGTCAAGCTGGTCATGAAGAAAGCGGCGGATGTGCTCATGAAGGTCCGGAATGTTGAGCTTTTCCTTGAGGACTTCAAGTGCTCTAGGATATCCAGATGCTGCAAGTTTTCATATTAGGGCAAAATATGGTAACACTCTGAGAACAACCACATACCTCGACGTGCTGGTAACCTCACATCCCCGTTGGCAGTCACACCATCATCCTCCTCCGCACCAGGGTCATCATTATCCCCATCCTCAAGCCCTGGAGTCCCTTGGAAGCTGCGGCTGGGTGCAACGTGTTCCATTGGACTGAATCAATCCAAGTGTTTCCAGGTGTATGCGCATTGCCTTTATCTTGTCAAGATGCTGATTAGTGAGGAGCATTTGTCTGAGGGCTTCGTTGCGGCTTGAATGGCGCCATGGCTCCTTCATAGCTTTGATATGTTTCGATTCTGTAATAGATGAGCAAAGACCATTCGGTGCGCCAAACTGTTGGATAAGATAACGGTAGTGAACCATAGCGTGCTGCCTGGGAAGAGAAATGCTCTCTCGAACACCTGATTTGATGAATATCTGACGCTCCACATGAAATTGCACAATGGCATCGTCTATTGCCTGCAGTGTGTCCTCAGTGATGACTGCCCGACGCACTAAGTAACAATACTCTAAGAAGGAGCTGATAGCTCGAACCATCTGTGCAGGTACAAGTCCTGTGACAGCTGGTAGGAAAACCTTCGCAGAAAACAGTTCAGCATGTAGTCGCAGACCAATTAGTGTAGGAAGTACCTTCATAAGATCCTTCAAGTCGTCGCCAGTCCACTGTTTGAAATCCCTCCCTTCACGAAACCATCTAAGGCCTGCGAACGGCGATGCTACTGCAATCCTAAGACAAAAGTTAGGTGGAGAAAAGTAATACAAAGGATACAACAAACTGTCGGTCAAGCTCCGCAATGATTCGGTTGGCTGCTCGAGGGTCCCCTTCGTTCTCGAGTTTGATGTACGTGATAATCCAGTCGATGAGATGGTCTTTGAATGTTCCCTTGATAATTTGATGTAGAAGGTCCGGCACAAGTAGCTCATGAATATTTGCTCGCTCAAATTCCACTGTAAAGGGCTATAGCGTCAACAAGTTGCATTAGTATAGTTCGTCATAAAATATTAAGCCTGCCAGGACTCACAATGACTTCCCCTATAATCCCGTATCCATCCCACATTGAATGCAGGTGACCTCCTGTTGCATCCCATATCGCCTTCGCATGTTCATGGCTGTGAAGCTTTGTAATGTCTTCTGGGTTGTCGAGATTATCAGGGAAAGCAATGCATCTATTCCCCGTTCGTGAATCATAAAGCTTGAGAAAGGACAGAATGATAAAATGCTTACTTTGCACACCAGCCCAAGACTACACAAGCTAACAAACACTGCTCGGGGTAGTCAGCTATGTAGGGTCCTATTCCCCAGATAACTCGCCGCCAGTGACCATCTGCACACATGGTGACCTTCAGGTTCTTAATCCAAGGCTTCAATGTGGTGAGAATTCGAGACAATGAAAGATGAAAGAGCTGGCGGCGAAAATTTTGAAACTCAGTGCTGTCACCAAATTCTTTATCAGCTAGAATGCGAATGGGATTGAATTAGTGCCTAGATGGCATGAAGTATACAATACACACTCTTTGGAATTGCCAAAAATCCGATAACTGTTAAAGCTTCCCGGTGAGCCCGACGGACGTGGTTTTGAACATTCCCAAGTGATGCGTAGAGGGGATAATACTCGTTCTGACCTGTCGCAACTGACACTGTCGTCTTATCACTTCCGAGAACGACTGGAGCAAACATAGCACTGTGTGCTTCGTCATCTTGGGCAAGTTCATCCTGTAGCTGCAAGTTAACAATGTTCTGAGCTAATAACTAAAAAGAGCTTACAGCTTGATCCCATGCCCAGTTCCCCGACATCA
Source organism: Cyathus pygmaeus (assembly GCA_036937155.1). Taxonomy (NCBI): domain Eukaryota; kingdom Fungi; phylum Basidiomycota; class Agaricomycetes; order Agaricales; family Nidulariaceae; genus Cyathus; species Cyathus pygmaeus. The sequence goes on from JASFCZ010000127.1 coordinate 12,411, forward strand.
GGTCAGTGTAAAACCGCTTTCCATCCTTCCCTCGAAGTTGCTTAGGGGCCCAATCTATTTCATCGGCAAAGCTAGGGTTCCGTAATTGCCCTTCAAAAACTTCCAAGGGGTCATGGAACCAGACTTCGTATGTCTTGTCCATCCAGGGTGGTACCTTTTCAGGCTTCTCTCCATCGTACGTAACATTGAAGGCCTGCCATCGTATGTGGCCCAATGGTATAGAATCAATATGATCGTAAAGATCATTTGCATTTTGGAAAGGTGGTGGAATAGGGTCATTGATGCTGTCCGTCTGCATCTGCATATTAAAGTGCTCCCATATATCAGTAAGTGTGTTGATTTTCCCAGCAGAGAGCTGAGCATCCTGAAACATAAACTCAGCGAGTTTAAACTCTTCAGTGTTCGTGAACGGATAGCATGGATTATCTTCGAGTTCAGGATGCAACAATGGAGGAGGTGGAACTGGAGTGCCTTCGTCTAAATCGTAACCCTCTTCGTTGCATGGAGTACCTGTCAATTAACAGTTAGAAAATGCGGCTAGTGAAGCAGGTTGGGCACTAGCATACCATCGAGGTACGGATGGGTCCGCATATATGTCCCAGTTTGGCCCAGCCTTGACCAAACCATTGGTGGAGCATCTTGCAGCGGGGAGAGTGGAGGAGATAGTTGCGGTGGACTTCCAAGATTCTCCAATGTAGGAGCAGGAATCGGACTTGGTGTGTGTGGTGGGTGCAAAAATCCCGGAGGCGGTTCATTCGGCATAGGGGCAAACTGATAGCTGTTCTTGGGGTTAAAGCTGCATGCCTTTTCGTGTTGGCTGAGCCCTCGAGGTGCCAGACAAACTTTCGTACAATGCACGAATGAACATCTGTACTCAGACATTTGGGGGGTGAAACTTTAACGTACGAAGTAAGTCTTTGAGAGTTGCTGCGGCCTTTAGTCTTGGCGAGGATGAAATTTGAAATTGAGCTCCATAAGCCATGCGTGGCTCGGAGTCAGCAGATACGTTAACAACAGAGTCTAACAACAAACCATTTCCGATTCATTCCGCCCCCTCTTCCTTCAACCCCCCCATCTTGTCTGTCTCGTGTGTGCTTGCCTCAACTACAACTACTGCCATGACCACTGGCACCCACTCAACAAACAAAGATGCACATCCAGGTAGGATACTGGGAAGTAATCGGCATCCAGCAGATGTTGTTCAAGCAGAGAAAATTGCGAAGAAGGCTAAACAGGAGGCTAAGGCTCGAGCTGAGGAGGAAGGTAGACAGAATGCTGCTCACCTTGAGCATTCTTCGCAACAGATGATCCAAAGACCTCCTCGCGAAGTCAATAATCCTCCTTCTAACATGAAAGCCCCTCGTGTATTTCGTCGCCAGCTTGCAGAGGCGGATTCTGTTGACGATGGTGAGGTTTGAACCACAGTATAACCGTCCTTTCTGATAAAAACTCTCAGAGCTCATTGTTCCCCTGGAGAAGATCCAAAAACCTCCTCGCAGAGTCATTCACCGCCAAGCTGACGAGGTCGAACATGTCGTTGACAGTGGTGAGGTTTGCATTATGAATTCGAACTTCTCGTCTTAGTCTAGACATCTTCAGAGTTGACAAACAAGTCAAGACGGGGAACGGTTGTTAACAGCACTATGGAAATAGACAATCGTATGTCAAAGAAAATCATTCTTGATAACCAAGTCTAGTTACTTACCTAGTTATTTAGCACAGGATGGAGACTACCAGGATGACGAGATGGAGGAGAGCGATGACGAACCAGATGCTGAGGATGAAGATGCGGGAGTTGTGAGAGGTAAACATTTAAAGAAGCTGAAGAAAGGTGTGCTTGTCAGGAGACAGATTGAAGCCATCGGGGCGAAGCGTAGACTCGAGCTTGAAGTTGATTCAATGTAGGGTGACACTGACAGTCAATCGAATCAATCAACGTATGTCACGTTACCTTTTAAGTCTCAGATTGATTGCTCACTACAGTGCATCACCTATTACTAGTCGAGCTACAAAGAAAGCAAAGCCTACCATTCCTTCTGGAATCAGTGAAGGATGGGAAGACGAAGAAATTTTTCATCCCCCTCCATCACCCACTTCTCACTCTGCCCATTCGTCTCGACGTACAACACCAGCAGCAGATGAAGCTGATCCATACATCGACATCCACGAAAGAGGCATTCCTTCGGATGAAGATGAAATCGAACGTCCAGCTCCTTCCGCTAAAACCTCCGTGCCTTTTGGAAAATATCGTACTCAGGTAGTGTGTCTTTTACCTCTGCTAAAGCAAATCATCATTTTCATCTTTTAGGCATTGATGGTTAAGAGCACAACAATCCACCACCCACCTCCCAAAGTCTCCAGGCCCGACATCATCATGTCTGTGCGTCCAAGACATGATCACCTTCCATCTGGTATACATCCTACGCAATTTCGCATGGAGCTGATGCCACTGATATATCACTACCTCAGTGGAGTTGACGCATGGACACATGTACCGGAGGATGAGATCGTCAACATTTGGAATGAGGTATTCCCTGAGTATGAAATGGACTTGGGTGACGATAGTGGAAGCAGACTGTTGAAGACTGTTGACTTTCTTGTAAGTCATGTCTTTGCTCACAATGTCAACTGAGTAACATGATGTGCATTAGGTCCGCCGCGACATTAATAACAATTGGATCAAAGGATTTCATGACGCCGCACTCAAAGCTCTTAGTGCTGTATGGAAAGAACTCCAGCTGGACACATCAATTGAACGGGCGGAGTTTGTTACAGTAATGCTTGGTGTCGCCGCAGATCCATTGAAGCCCCGCGTCAAGAAACTCCCATTTTTGTATGAGTCTGCATATGAGGAGGGCTGGAGTAATTTATCAAAGGATGACCGTAAATATACAGTAAGCATAGTATTGTGGTCGTGCTCATGATTCTCAACCCTCGCATCTGATGATGTGGCCAGGGTGCCTTTCTAGGACGTCTATTGCTGCGTACACTTGCTGGATATCTTCAGCGTCTCGAGCATCTTTTGTTCGACAATTCATTTGACTTCAACATGATGCCTAAAGGCGCGCTGGTTATGTCTATCCAGGCT
>JASFCZ010000128.1:0-15472 GCA_036937155.1 Cyathus pygmaeus
ATACTGCGACCGAAGTTGTCCGCCAAGTTACTGTCGATACCTAACGAGAAGTGAGCTTACAGTAAGCAATCAAGTAATTAGTGATATAACACACCTTCAAAGTCCTTGCCAAACCGATTCAACAGGCGACCGCGGGAAACAGTATCGTGGAATCGAATGTTTGCGAAGAGGACAGAATCAAGAAGTCTCTTGTACAAAACAGTCGAAGCATGAATTGCACCGCGATAGAGCACGAAAAACCTGGCGGTCATGATAAATAGACTTGCGGCATTGATGCCAGCATAAACGGCGATGTAAAACATAGGGCTGTTAGTGTCTCCGTTGCTTGCCCAATATCTGAAGCACGGTTCATACATATGACATATCTGATAACGGAAAGTACGTACCTAATCCAGCCATTTTCCACAACGGCACCAAGCGACGCGACGAACAATACGAAAGCGAAGAGCACCCAATACCAGCCACTTCCGCACGCCCAAATGTACGTTTCCCAGATATCGCGACTAATGCGTCCCACCGCGCGTTTCTCTTCATCAACAAGTTTCCTGGGAGCCTTGCGCCCAATTTTCTTGTCGATCGGGGCTGTCACTGTGGAAGTCTCAGACGCTGCTCCCTCTTCGAGAATCTTTTTCTCAACCGCGTCCAACTGTTCCTTCTCTTCTTCTTTATCTTCCTTTGAGGTAGGATCAGAAGACTGGGCCAAGGACTTGAAAGCATTAGAGCCGAAAAATTCGTCTTTACGTCCTTGGAATTGCACGCGTCCGTTGTCCAAAGCAACAATATAGTCGGCGCCTGGAGCACATAACTGCACGTGGTGAGAGACGAGAATGATCGTCCGACCCCGCATTAGTTCTCCCTTCAAGCACTGGTGGTATAAGTGATGCGCAGTATGGGCATCCACTGTATTGATCATCAGGATATGTCGCCCAGTTGAATGCAAGAAACATACCAGCAGATAGGACGTCGTCTAAAAACAGAATCGATGCACGGGAGTACACAGCACGAGCAAGTGACACACGAGCTTTTTGACCACCAGACAGGTTCACTCCACGTTCTCCGATCTCAGACTCATCTCCGTCTTCCAAGATTTCCAGGTCACTGACCAAAGCACAGACTTCCAGCGTCTTTTGATACCTTTCCTCGTCATATGGTAAATTAAAGAGAATATTATCTGAAATTACATCAGTTAGCTGTTTCGGTATAAATAAGCGTACTTACCTTTAATGGAAGCATTGCGCAACCAAGTGGCTTGCGGAACGTAAGCGCTGATTCCATCTACGATCCATTCTTCGTCGGGTTTCATTGTGGCAAACGAAGCCAAGGCATCAGGAGGAGAGCGAGGACACATCATCTGACCAGTCAGGATGTCCGCTTCACCCAGAAGAGCTACGACAGCGGTTACCATCTTGCCTTCAAGCTTCACAAATATGACTTACCAAGAAGTAGGAGTGACTTCCCAGATCCTAGTTTACCGCAAATCAAACTTAACTCTTTATGTGGGAATTCCATGCTCATGTCTACAAGAACAAATTTATGACGAGGTGTGGAAGCTGCAGAAGGTGTTGCGCTGGTGGTTCCGCCGGGTCGGTCCTGGGGCCAGGTTAAAGTACAAGACTGAAGGGCAATGGTTTTTGATTGCTCATCCAAAGGCGGGACATTCTTCACTTCGGCCCCATTGAGATACTTCTCGATACGGCGAAGAGATACCAAGCTCTGAAATGTCATTTTCCAGTGAGTTTGATTATATCAAGTAACTTTTATTAAACTTCATACCTGAAGCATGTTGATGAACGTCTCTGGAAGAGCATTCAACGCAAACTTCATCTCGTTAAATACCATTATCTATACGTCACATCAGTCAGCAATAATGTACCAGACAGTAACATAGTTACTTACCGATGTGAATGCGATGGACGGGGTCAACGGTAGACCACGAATAACTGTATAGTGCCAGAAGGAAACAAGGGTAACAAGAACAGGAGATCCATTCCTATCTAAGTGTTAGTCACTCCTGCTAGACCGGCCTGAACTTAATATTTACCATATGGCATTCCAAAGCGTCTACAGGAATCACTTAGTAACAGCTCTGACAACGAAAAGGAAATTAAGGTACCTCGATAGTGTAGTTGAGTTTCTGATATTTCAATTCCTTTTCACGAACCTTAAGCACTCTTGCCTCGAAGTTGCGTTCCCAGGCCATGAACTTTTAAAATTATCAGCCCTCGCAGTGAGCACGCAGTACGCAAATCAGCCTACCTTAAGCATCCTAATTCCACCCAAAACTTCATTCATCAGAGAGACTCGCTCGTCGCGAGCCTTCATCAAGTTTTCTTGTGCACCTGTGTACGTAGTTATTATACATATATGACTGCAAACGGATAATACTTACCAATAACAACTTTCCCAGCAAAATGATTTAGTGGAAGGAATAGACATGTAACGGCCAGACCAATGAAACATGATACACCTGCAAAGGTATGAGCGACCTTCCAACCTCACAAGCTGAAGTACCAACCAAGCAGTTTATACAAGAACAGTGTTCCAATGACAATTTCAATTGGGGAATCTGTGAATGTACGATATCAAGAACCTATAAAGCGAGCAACCAAATGACACGTACCCACGATAGCAAAGAAATGCCATGCAAACTCACTAACCCTATCAACATCAGTGGTCATGAGAGTCATGATCTGTGCTTTGCTGGAGAAGTCATCCTCATCCTTCTCCTTTTTATCAGCATTGCTGCTGGGCTTTCCATTTTCGGACGCCGCAGCGTCTTTTGCGGACGTTGGCGGCGGTGCTGATGATGCTACGTCTTTGCGGACAAGAGTTTTTTGGAATAAAATGGTGTTCAACTGGACTTTGAATCGGACTTGGCCAAGGGTGGTGGCCATAGACCACAGTTGACCGGTAACTTGTGGAATCAGGAGGATAGCAAAATTTGAGATGAGAAAGAACACATACCGAGGTATGTTACACCATTCGAACCAAATAATCCAATAACATAAAACCAACCCCAAGATTTATCCTCACGATTTGGATCGACTTCAAGGTACAAGACAAGTTGCTTCAAGAATATGGCAGGGGAATAGAAAAGCATGGCAGACGTCACTGCAAGCAGAATCTCGCCAAACAGTACCGCACGGTTCAACTTCACGAGACGGTATCCAATGCCCCACCCAGAGCCCGGTTCAGGAGTGAAGCGTCCGAGGTCCAGCTTGATACTGCGCATTGCCTTTTTCATGTTAGCGTAGTTAAACGTCGCACGCATGTTGGCCGGGACGATGGGTAAATCACCGATTTCGAGGCTTTGTGCAGTGTTGCCCAGCCAGACAACCTTGGTGGTATATGAGAATAAGAGTGTGTCCAAAATAGATGCACCTAATTGATAATTAGCAAACGGTATGAGAACATAGAGTCGGAATAAGCACCTGTAACGCCGCAGACATTATATTCATCATTGTTGGTAATGGTCTCCACAACCTTTTCTGAGTAAATATACTTCTGTGGGTAATGTAGCGGAGGCCCCAGAGGCGTTGTGGTCGACACAACACATAATGATAGGTATAACGCCAAAATTGCATACCAAATACCGTTCACAATTGGGTCGTAACCGATAGACGAGGCCACCGGTAGAGGATTGCTGGGAAGAATAGCAGTAACGCCAAGTAGCATGGACGCAGTGGTACTCAACGCTCCAATGTGTACAATCGACACCCAGTGTTCATCTATAGAATTGTTGTAGAGCGAGTGAACAGTGATGATGAGCAGGTAGGTCGATATGACGGTATGAAGACCAAATATAATGACGTCATTGACCTCTGCATTAACTGCAGACCAACTGGCGGAAAACGTGCTAAGAACAGCCAAGGACCCAAGCAAGAAGCTCATGAATATCTTGGTCCAACGCATCTACGCGCATTTAAGTATATGACAGCATAATCAACTGATTGGACATACCCTCGACCAAAACTTATCTTCGTCAATTGGGTATCCATCAATAATATCCTCCGGTTGAGTGACATCGAAGGGGTCAGGCCTGTGAGGCTCGTCATCATCGTCCACATGGGTTAGCAGTTGGATTTTTCCTTCTTTAGGTCTATTGAGGATGAATACCAGCAGACTGACAGAAGTGCAAACTGCGAGCGCTGCAGCGATCTCCAACTGGAACCGATGCATTCCTCTTGACGCGGAACGAGAGCTTGAGATCACAAGCTTTCAAGTCCCAGGAACTTATAAGAGCTTAGCGTTTATAAGTAGAGCGCGCGTCGAAGCGAGAAAATAGGTGAAGGGGCCGAAGTCGGGAGTCAATGTTTGATATAAGCCCCTCTCACGTTTGACCGTGGGAGGGTATTAGTTGAGCCTAAAGGATGGAATACGTTTTGGAAGGTGCCCGATTTGGCGTACACGCAAACATCACGACATTTTTCAAACTCACCAGCGACCAAACCAACACCAAACTCTTCAATCACCATCCTAACTCTCCCGATAACGAAGTCAACCCTGCAGTCACTGTACTGTTACTCTACAGATTGATTATGGTTCAAGACGTTACAATAGTCACGAGCGGACATCACCGCACTGCTCCTCATCGTACGCCTTCTCAGTACACTACTGCTTGACATCGAACTTCAATTACATACCCATTGAATGGTAGACAATACCGGACACTTGTAGCGATATGGTCCCATGAGCGATGAAACTTCGCATCGACGTCTACTGAACTTCAGGCGGCATTCATATGGAATCCTCAGCACGAGTCCACGACGCTCCCGCCCATGATTGACCGCTTTATCTCAACACCACACGCTCGGAGGCACATGGTGGGCTATGCGCTTCGATACGTTATACGAACCGGGTTTCAAAGCGTTGTACTGGACGGGTCTGATACGGAGGGCGATGGATGTGTTGTTGAGAAACACGGAACTCTTGATGACAATGATACAACTCTAGCAGACGGCAGTTCAACGTGAGTTTCGACTTTCAGGACGTTTATTTGCATTATATCTAACAACATATGATACAGCTCACTATTTGCTATTGCAGTTGCAGGAGCAATGCACTAGTGGGATGGTACACTATTCATGCCATCTGACATTAATCTGACATCGATACCCCGGCGACGCTTCTATTCCAAATCCTACCCAATGCACGACACTCGACCACCTCTACCGCCCGCAACTCACAGTAAAAGCGATGTACTTGTGCTGGTTATGGGGCGCGGTCCGCGGGCTACTACCGTAAAGAACGGAGTCGTTCGTCTGTCCCCGGGGTGGGTGAGGGTGACGGCTGGCCCCTATGATCCGCACTACAGTCTACGAACGCACATGCCTCTGTACGTCGATGCACCTCGCGAATGAGGGATATTCTGCATGCTTTGTTGAAGAGTCAATAACGACTCTGATAGTCTTGTCGTCTTTGTGTCATCCCCCTAGCAGTGCCTGCTGCCAGGGACTCCGCTGAATGCCCTCAACCCGCCCGGAATCTAGATGAATAACCGTTTCGTCATAGCGATCAAAGTTATTGTGGTGGTCAAGAGTCTAAGACGATGTACTTAATGTTCGCCTACCAGGATAGTGGCTTTGTATCGGAACCTGTCAGTTCGGACGGTTACAATAATGTCGTCTTTCTGGATTTTTATGTCGCGCGATGTCATTTCAGAAATGTACCTGTCAGTGTATCCAACTACCGGGTATCTATCACATGAACTGCTAAACAAAAAGAAACGAGGTTATTGTTTTTTTTTAGGTAAGCTCCCAAAAAGGCTACAGCGTCTCTGTGGGTCCCTGTGGGAGCACGTCTGTCGTCGTCCACGATCTACAACGGGATGTCAACACTTTCGCCATATTACCATAATGACTTACAAGACATCTAGCAACATTGTATATGATGCCCTTGTACTTTTACTTATAAGATATTTTGCAGAAAATGGATTCACGACCTTACATTGGAACACAGCACTGCAAGTATCTGTTTGATACAGGTAAGTGTCACTTACTGAGACATCGTACAACCTGAAGCTAAATGACTTCGCAGAAGTTACGACATCAATACATACAACACCCATCAGTTCGAACCTTATCACAACGGTCCGTTCCATATGTCTACCAACTTTGTTTTAAAACGTCATCTGAAAGTTGTATTCAGCAGAATCAGACATGAGCCGCATTATGAGCACCATGCTTGGGATGATTCATCCCGTATTTTCTAGACTTAATCTTAATCACGCCTCCCCGGTACATCATCAAAACAACGACCCAACCAAGAATAGCACGACGTCCACTAAACTTACGACCCTCGGCACAATCAAAGCTGGATTTAAGTCCGCCTTACGACACCTCATACTACCCCCCGTGAACAATTCAACGAAGAAGAAAGTATCTCCAATAGAAATCCCACCTCGGCGACAAATACAGAATAAGATACCTCAGACATGTTTCGAATCCAAACTGGAAGGTTTCGGACATTCGATCCTCACACCTGATATTTTGACTCGCGTGAAAAGACTTAACCGTACGTTGTGTGCTTCTTTATACAGTACGTTGCCTAACATCGACCTAATGTAGCTGTATTCCAACATGGCCCCACCAACCAGGCCTTGTTCGTACACAATATCGCTCTAGCGCTATCTCAGCTGGGATGTAAGTTTTATATCGCCTTTAACTTCTGCGTGGTTGTCTGGTGTTAAGTGTCCTCTCGTTATTGCAGTAACCACGGGATTGGAAAATACAGCGCCATTTCTTTATTGGTTCAAACGTGTCTCTTTACCGGCATCCGCAAGTTCTGAAGGTGTGCTTTGTGTACAACTCTGTGTAATAGTCGTTAACCAATCAATATTATAGGAGACAGCGATTCTACTGATGGTGCTACCACGGAATCCTCTTTCACTTCATACGAGGGTGAGGTTTATTTAGGACTTCATACTACATAACAACATCCTTAACTAACTTAGATTTTGTTTAGCTGAAGATGGACAATCTATGCTTACCCCGCTGACAGCAATATTTGAATGTAAGATCAGAGGCATTATCTATCAATAGAAAATAGCTTACGCCATTCGTAGATAATTCAGATGAAGTTGAACCATCCCCCAGCTTTTTTGCTAGACTGCTTCGCCGTGCTCCTATCCCACTCCCTGATTGTGAAACACCATACTTGGTAGTTCACGACGAAGTAACTGGCTCATCAGAAACTGTCGTAGGACATACGTTAAGATCTCAAGAAAACTCATCACTATTGGACATTCCCATACTGGGTAAGTTGTAAGGTTGCTTGTTTGCGATGTCGATGTCCTGACAGCAATTCTAAAAGCCACTATTATTACCGAGAAGGAGTTATCCGGTGTATACACCATCGATGAACTCCTCAGTTTGATGGATAGCCGCGCCAGCACCCTGGAAAATGTCGATGTCATAGTCAATCCAAACCACCTTCTAACAGAAACCTCTCATGTGAATGGAGGGATATATCTGCCTGTTTTAAACTCTTTGAAGATGGTCCTGAATGTGCCTCCGGTCGACTTCCTGCAGCTCATTCACATCATTAAACTATCGAATTTGGAGCTGGACCTGAAAAATCACACTCCGAACTGGAATGAAATTTACGATATTCTTCCGTGGGGACAGATAGAAGCAACGACATTACACTGCGATGGCGACTTACGGGATTTCATGCATTTATTGGTCCTATTGGGGAAGCATGCCTCAATGACATGGAAAGGCCGTGTCTATAATTTGCAGCAGGAACCGTTGGCAGCTTCTGAGAAGCAATATTTCAGCAATCAATTGCGACTTAATTTTCTACAATTGGAATGCAGTGGGGACTACCAAGATTTGGTTAACTTCTGGATGGAGTATAAGGTCACCTCCATGACTGATGTGAATGACAACCTTTGCTTGATATATAATCGAAACGATAACTTAGTAGCATAGAAATACTGAATACCACTTTTGTCACGTTTCTAATTATTCGAATGAGTTGTTCGAATGAGTGACAACTTCCGACCGCAGGGCCAAGCTATTTTTAACCCCCGGTCAAAAAGCTGCGTAGAAAAGATGGACGATTTGCTTCTTTATTGTTATCGCTTCGTTAGTGTTAAATGCTTAGGTCCTCGCATCATCGCTGTGACGCGTGATCCGTATCAGCATAGTTGTGGACACATTTTCCCATCGAAAGACGCAGACAATAAACAATCGAACTTGAAAAGTAGGAAATAGGAACGAGGTTTATTCCATCAGTCCCGACATTTTCCCCAATATCTCAGCCAACTCGAAGTCAAAGGATGGAACACATTACGCCATCTCACTACCTCCCTATTGAGGCTGATTCTGCTCCTTCCCAGGTGAGTCAAAGTGTTATGTAGGTATGATGTTTTCTAAATACATCACCTCCTCTATAGGCAGGAGACAACCAATTCGACAAAATACCAAATGAACTTCTGCAGGAAATATTTGATCGTTGCTTCGACCTGAGGGTGGTGGGTCCGCCAATGGATTTTGCAATAAAGTACGCACATCGTTGCGTACTAGTCTTATCACAAATTTGCCGGAGATGGAGGCACATTTCGCTCGCCATGCCTCGACTATGGACTTATATTTTCCTGAAAAACCCGGACATGGTTCAGCTATGGCTTAAGAGATCGAGAAATTCCCCGCTATATTTGAAGACCGCCAGTGGAGAAGAACAACAATCGATCGCATCTTCCTTTTCCTACGCTGCACAGCATCTTCATCGCTGGAAGTATGTGGATGCCTACGTCAACAGTTCCGTAAAAGAACAAGTCACACATGTTGACAGAAAATCTTGTGCTCAATTGGAATTCCTTCGTATGAGTGGACCTGGCCTCCGCGTTGACGAAAGATTGCAATTTACAAACACAGTCTTTTTGCTCCTCTCCACCTCGTCCCGGTTTAATCATTTGGATTGGGTTTTCCTACCTCTACCTTCTTTGATGGACGCCGACATATGGTCTCGTTTAACAGTTCTCAGATTGGAAAAGTTGATCTACTTCACAACGGATGATTGTGTGCGATGTTTAGCTATGTGCACTTCAGCGACCGATATCTATCTATCAAGCAACTGGGGATCTCTTGAGGCACCTTCTACTTCCAACGGAGTGGTGTCCCTTCCGCGCCTTAGGAAGCTTCACGTTGACCTTCGTGTCGATGTGGGATTATTTCTGCAATGTTTCTCCCTTCCACAACTCAAGCAGCTTGATATAAGCGATAACGACTCGGACATAGAGCCTCACAACTACAGCGCACTGAATCGCTTTCATACGCAGTCTGGCTGTGTTCTTCAAGAGCTACGAGCGACCCTCGCACGCGACGGATTCGAAAGAAACGTAGCTGGGTATCTTTTACACCCTTGGCTTGTTGATATACCCCGAGTTTCATTCTCCTCCTGCAGTATACTAGATAACTCCACCAAACCTGATCTTATTTCCAAACTAGAAATACCTATCGATTTAAAGCAGAAGGTGACCATATTAAATTGGTATAAAATTGGATGGGCCAGTGGATAACTACATAGTTGAACATTAGACATTTAAACTGTACTACATTAGATATTACTGTATGCTCCATCGTATCTGCTTATCGCTAGAAAATAAGTTCGATTCGTAGGTCTAACTTGGTGTAAAATTGGATGGGAGATGAACACCAGTCTCAGCCACAACAGAATAGGCTGAGCCGCTGTGTACAAGTAGCTGTAGTTAGTATCTAAAAGATTACCATATCTTTATTACCTGGGACAAAAGACATTTGAAACCAGTATTGGAAATGTTGAGAGGCAGAGGAGTAGAACGTGTACCGGAATGAAGGAAGACACGGCGGGGTGGGTGGTGGTAACAGATACGCAAATGCTAAAAAAAGAGCAAATGCAAGGACGGTCTTCCAACCCTCGACATCGGACACTTCTCGTTGTAACGTGGGCTTAACAGGTGTCCCTCCCCTCAAGGCACGTCTGATACGTCTGGCACACTAGTGGTACTCATTTCTTCTGCTTAGACTTCTGCTTAGATTTTGGAAAAATAAGCGAGGTAAGCGAGAGCTGTGCATATGGTCATTTGATGCTCCCCTGCACCCCGCTGAGATTCTGAGCTTGAATGTTACCAGCGGCAGGCCCGGCTCGAGATATGTCCCGTACACCATCCTTCCCTTCCATCCCCTTCAAACACTCCAAACAAACGGTTGTGTACGTCTGAAACAAAATTCTTTGCACTGGCGCACCATATTGTGTGTAGATAGAAGGGTAGAGGTTAGCTTCATCGAATTCGTCTCGTAGCTGAGGGAATGGACTTCGATCTCCGTGTTAATTCTGACTACCCGAAATGTCCCCTGACTTGGCATCAGCGCCGGTTATTGTCGCTTATTTTTCCAAAAATCTAAGCAGAAGTCTAAGCAGAAGAAATGAGTACCACTACTGTCAAGGTTCTGAGACAGGGGTTTACAATAACGCACGAGCCCGGACGAACGACGAGTCCATAGTCCCTTGTTGAGCCTCTTATACTTCGATTGGATCTTCCCAGAAAATTGATACTCCCACGACCATTTCGAGAGAAATCAAGCCAGTCTGCTGAACTAGTGTGCGCGCTTGTTTGGACGCTTGTGAGCCCTGTTGCACTCTCCCTCTCATTGATTGCGGTACTCAGACGGCATTACACACTGAACGTCGGAGTCACTCCGGAGCTGTTCTGAATGAGTAAGGTATCTTGTAAACGTACTAGATATTGTAACAGTGACCGCAAATTACAATGTAATCCTCATACACTGATTACTAGGATACCTCAGATTCAGACTGCGTAAAGTTAAACTAGATCCAACAGCTAATACAGCGAGAAAGCGACATTTAGGAAAGTAAAAGCAAGAGTAATAGTTGTGAGATGAGATGAAGATATTATGGTAGGTATAAAGTGCTCTGGTGGGAAATAATGAGGACGGGGCCGGTGCACGGAAAGATGGTGATGTGCAGGGGACTTTTTTAGAGATAAAAAAATTATTGCGGTGTAAGCTTTGTCATGTTCTGCGTAGGTTGGGGTCCCTCGTAGATGGAGGGCGACAAATCCGAAAAATACAGACCCGATGACGAACGAGATAAGCATGATGACAAAATGAGTTGATGCTCTAAGTGCTGGCACTGCTAGTAAATGGACCAGCAGTCGACGAAGAGACGGATGGCGAAGACGTGGTGCAGCGAGAAATGACACCTTCCCAGCAACTTCCCAGAGACTGATGAGTGAAGAAATGCCTAGCCGGAAGTTTTAATATGTGGAAACGTCGGGTGAGGCCAACAGGCTACAGCGACGCAGATGTTCATAGAGAAAGCGAGAGGCGTTGCTGCTCCAGTTGTCGGATTGGATGGAGAAGACAGATATGGAAGAGATTGAGTGCGACAACATTTTCTATTTTACAAGGTCTTGTCCGCTCCCGTACAACGTTGAGAAACTGCACATCCCTTCCACATATGTGTACAATCATGAAGCGCTTACCAAAATCTATGTATCGTGCCGTTGCGTGCGTGTTCTTACTATCGGCCTGCGGAAAGAAGCAGAGAGTTGACAACATTGATTAAAAATGACGCTTGTTACATACTTATCCGCAATCATGACGTTCAAATTTTAACAAAATGAGTATGTATGGTCTAATTGACGAATAAATCGTGATTCAGTGATAGGCATATCACACTATCACCATATCAGTAAGCTTGCTCACATGTGGAAGGAGGACTAGGGGAAGGGAGCTGTACGAGAGGAAGGAACGGGAATGACGATTTTAAAGAGAGATCATTCATACAAACAGAAGGATTGAAACTTCAGCAAAACGCAAATTTACTTTGGGACTTTCAACCGCTTTTCAACTTGTCTGATGGCATCAAAAAGTTGACAATTCCCCAAGCTAGTGCCCGAGCATTGCAATTTAACGACTATATGAACTTGTATTTAGGTTGACACCTCCAAAATTGTGCATATGTAGACGTAATGTAATGATTTAAAATCTCACCATTTTTTGTGGCAGCAGAGCAATTTCATTGCTTTATGTCGAATAAATTAGTAAAGAATGAGCTCATTTACCCATCAAAATGCAGATATCTTCATTCCAGTACGAACAAAGTAGATACTTGGCTTCCAGATAGTTTGGATTGTATTATGTGGACACAGAAAGTATTTGGCTAATTTTAAGGATCATTTGGTGAGGTTTAGCTCTGATCAAATTTAGGGATGTCATTCTGGGCATAATGTTATAACAAATCCATGTATATTTCGAATATATTTGCTACTGTTGGGTCTGATACAGCCTCTGGTATGTAGTATCAGATTTTTCAGACCTATAGGGAGAAGAAATAGTCCGTAGAATGCACTCAAGGTATCATCTGAAGTCAATTTCCTCCCTCCCACATTCCCCTCTTTTGGATTCTGTGCAACAATCACTAAATATCTCCTGTGCTTAGACCACAAAGGACCCTGGATTTTTCTGAGTCATTTTAAACATCATAAAGCATATGCCAGTGGGTTTTGAGCTATGATACTTTATACCAAAGTCTCAGTATTGACTGGAAATTGCTGTGGACCTACAATAATCACAGGTGAGTTCAGAGTGCTTACAATTAAACTTCCTGTGCTTCATGATCAATTGTAACTACATAAATGCATACTCAGAAAGCTCAAGGTTGCATATCCGCCATTTTACGTGCCGAATGCACTAGAAATGCATTAGTATGAAAGACTTTTCGCGCGCGAGGATGAAATATCTGACGCAGCGAGCACGTGATTGTTCCTTACTTAATCCAGGCACGAGTAGTCTTTTGGTTTAAAAATGCGAAATTTTGTGTATTGGTACTCATAAAAGCAACTGTGTAAGTTATAAATCAAGTGGCTTTTGGTTGTTAAATGCGAAATTATAGGTAATGATTACTCATAAAGGTTGTGTAGAGCAAGTGAAAAGTGCATAAATTATGAACTATGTGGTTTTTTGATGATAAATACAAAATTGTAGGCATGGGTACTCATGGGTCATGGGTATCGACAAGTCAATCCGTACTCGTACCCATGAGTACCCATACCCGTGACCCGTCGTGGGTATGTGTACCAGTGTTGTGCCGGTCGATGCTTAAACCGAAAAGGTCGCTCGCCAAGATGTTTGGTTGGTAATGCCTGGGAAACCGACCTTTTCGACCTTTGATGGGCCGACTTTGACTCAAACAGGGTAGTACAACCACTACAAACTTGGTCCAAAGTTCATGCAAAAATGATGCGTGCTGATGCATTGCTGATGCGCGTCGGCTGGTCGGCGCGATATCGAAGCAAGGATTTTCCCAGGATTATTATTGTTCAGACCTTTCGCCCAAAACATGACTAAAGTCGCAGACTTTGATGCTCAAGCTTCTAAGTTGGGTAAGGTCACGATGTCGCTTAACCGGTCTTAGTCATCAACCGGCACAACACTGATGTGTACCCATGACATTCCCTAAGTGAAAACCGAGCGCGGAACAAGTATATAAGTAAACTTCTGTGCTCCCTTCAGCTTCCCTAAGCTCCAAAGTAAACAAACCATAGACGAACGTTTCGAAGAGAATTCTCTATTGATATGAAACTTGCTGTCAAGGCCAAAAAGAAAATGTAAAGCTATGCCACATAACAGGCTTAAACTTAATATTTGTTGGGTATACATAATTGTATATACCATAGAACGCGTCAATGTGTCACTCCACACAATCACATCAAGCACCCCAGAATTATTCGGAGAAAAGGACAAGGCCTAAAGTCAAAAGCGCAGAACAGTGCCTTCCTAGACTTCGTCTTTAAAATCAAATTATAAGTACTATACAATGTCACAAGAAAAGCTTTGTGTCGTTGTAACTGGTGATTGAGGTTTGGCGGCTAGCCTTTGTGCTGCATTGTGATTCAAGGTTGTGTTGTGATTTACGAGTGCTTTCGTTTTGTGTGGCGCCGTTAAGTCGCAGCATCCATTGTTTTTCATTGTGTTGTGTAGCGATGAAGCCAAAGTGCAGGTTTGAACCATATTCACTTATCAACATTAAATTCAGTTACATGATCTCATAGTGAGATCGGGAAATGATTGGGAAATGATATAAAAATTGAAGGGTGTCCAGCTTCCTTGTTTTTTTCGATACCTGGAGGTTTTTCGACGAAACAACTCACTGTACATCTGAAAATGCTTCAAGAAGGATGGCTTGGGTTGCATATTGAATTTGGGCATATTCAGACAAAGCAGGTGGCAATAACGGAGGACCACCAGAGCCATGTGTTTGTCGAGAGACGATGTGTCTACGATCTCCATTGCCATGTGTTGGTCGAGAGGCAATGTGCCTACGATTTCCATTATGCCTACTATCTTGGGGAGCTGGGATGGACACATCATGGGGCTCCACCTCTTCAGATACATCCGGGAGACCGATCCCCTGGAATGAAGCCACTACTCCAGTGAGTTTTCCCAATGGGGAGATAAGGTATGACTTGGGATGTCTTTCAGAGGCTGCAGTGCAATTAGGCATGTTTCTTCAGAAGCTATATACTGTGTTTGATAGGGTCTCGCAGCACCGATGCCTGCATGAATATTGGTGAAACTTACTGAACTACAAGCCCAGATGAGTGCAAAGTGTTAACAGGGGAGATCGGAACACACTTACCCATTAGCAAAGTTTTTCATCTGCTGCACCTTGCGCATAAGTTTCCGGTTCGTCTCCTTTATTGCACTGCTTTGTTGAAGGACATTTTCTTTCTCCTGGGTTGCCTGAGCGACCTTCCTATGTAGGTTCTCTGAGGGTTTCCATTGTTCGAGTAATTGGCTCTTGACTTGACATAGGATACTAAAAACCGTTCTAGTAGAATGAAGCTCTGTGAACTAGTTATATGTATCAGGATCATGCCGATAGTTTTAAAAATACATACTTGTTCTTGATGTTTGGTCTGTAGGAAATCCTTCACTCCATCAAAAAAAGTCGCGCTCCCGCCTCAAATGAACCATTGCCCATAATATCATGTAAAGAGTTCCATAAATGATGTACTTCTGGTTCGTTGGAAGATGAGATGGCGGAAGGAGATAAAGCAGCAGAGCCATCATAATCGACACGAAGTCGGACAATGGTGTTACGGTCAAAAGGTGTATGGCACAAATGACGAAGTTGAACAGGCATGCATGCTATACAACTATAGCATCGCCATCAGTCTCTCAGCCTGAGATACGAGTAGGAGAGTTACGTACCTTGTGCATAATATATGTCCACATCTCATTGAGCAAGGCTCTTTAGTGTCTTTAGCAAAAGGGTCATAACATACATCACATGTTGAGTTGGGTCCAACGAGGAACATCGATAGGGGACCACAGAAATCCAAGTCGCATCAAAGTCGTAGTCAAGTCGTAGTACGACTTGACTATGACTTGAGCGGAGTTTGAAGTTGCATCAAAAGTCGTAGAAGTCGTAGTAACGACTCGAGTACGACTTGAGTACGACT
>JASFCZ010000129.1:0-15466 GCA_036937155.1 Cyathus pygmaeus
ACATCAGGTCTGAATATCTAAGCAAATGTATTCAAGGAATATGGGCAGTGATTGTGTATGGTTGGAACATGATGCATGAGCAGCAGGCATTCCAGACTCACATACACAGTAAGCTTTCTATTCATCATCTATGGTTATATTCCAGTTTCGTCTCTTCATCCACACTTCATTTCTCCATCTCTTACTTCATTCAACAACCTCCAGCTTCATTCAACAACCTCCAGCTTCATTCAACAACCTCTATATTTGTTCCACAGCCCCCAGTTTCGTTCAATGGCCCCACTGCTTTGCCTGGTCACTTCCAGCTTGGTTCCACCACCTCTAGTCAGATTTAATGGCTTCTGTCTTCGTCTCTTTGCCCCCAGCTTCGTATTTTCGTTGCCAGCTTCTTCTCTGTGTTTCTAGCTTCATATATTCGTCTCCTACTTCGTCTCTTCGTCCCCAGCTTCGTCTTATCATCTTCAGCATTATTCCTTCACCTACAACTTCTCTCTTCGTTGCCAGATTCCTCTTTTCGTCTCCAGTTTCATTCCTCCATCTCCTTCATCGTCTATTCATTTCCAGCTTCATCTTTTCATCTTCAGCATTATACCTTCGCCTACAGCTTCATCTCTTCGTTTCTAGATTCGTCTCTTTGTTTCAGCTTCGTCACATCATTTTCAGCTTCATCTCTTCGTTAGGGAACGTCATGGGTAGCCCAACCCATCATGGGTCACGGGTATGGGTACGGTGGGTACAGGTATGGGTTGGTATATAGATACTCATGACCCACGCATACCCGTACCTTCAAAATCGTTTCTATATGCGCCAATTGCAAGTCTATAAGGTCTACATTTACAAATAAGTTCAATTTCTGTGTTTAGATCATTTTCAAAGTGCACTAACTCCGTTTTGCAATGCTGATCTCATCTTGTTCTCCACTTCGACAATTGCTCACCTCGGCACTTCTACTTCTACTTCATCTCTGGCAGTAAATACACTTAGGCTTCAGCTCATTGACATCAATGCTCACCTTAAATGCAAAACTTTTTGAATGAAGGAGTTGGGAAGATGGTGGATTGGTCATGGATGGATGTCATAGGCTATAGCAAACAGAAGGCATTTAGTACTTGCCGAGGTGCGAGTTTTTGCTTCATCTTACCACTTCTCATCTCATTTGACAGGCCCCTTCACTTCCCTTGCTACACCATCATCTCAACAAGCCTAGGTTACTGCCGGCTTCATTCTATCATCTCGTCAAGTTACAACTTCTATTCCACACTCCATATCGACAAACATACTTACTTGGTCTTAAGTTTAACACTCCCAAAGCTCCATCTTCATATTACGAACCCCAGCTTCGTTCCAACCTCTCTACCTTCCACTCACCACTTCCAGATTTGTACCAGCGTCTTCTACCTATACCTCAAGAACTGTCAATGTTGAATGTGTGTTCAGCTATGCACATTCCCTCAGTTTGCGATGCCAACTGTTGCTTTAAACCCATCCCCAGCAGTACTTCAACAACTGTTGATGTTGAACGCATGTTCGGCTATGCACTTCGTCAACTCGCAACACTGACCCCAGATTCAGCCAGGCTTCACCACCCGTCCCCAGCTGTACCTCAACCACTGTCGATGCTGAACATATGTTCAATTACGTATGACGGCTGTTTATTGTAACAACCTAGACATAAGGTCGACCACTTGTTCAGAAATGTGTATTGTGCACCAGCCATTTCATCAATGGCTATGTTGTGTTCGACGAGATGCTTGGGGATTTCTTTTATGTATACATATAGGCTATGGGCAGTACTAATACTTCCCTCATGCACCATGTATTACATATGTGTAGCTAATATGTTGCTTGTACTTACATATATTATGTGTTGAATATACTAGTGATACACCCATTAAACCCGCAGGTTACCTGAGACCCACAGTACCCGTGTCAATTAAACCTGTGGGTTGGCGGGTATGGGTTTCAGCAGGTATGGGTATGGGTGAGTCTCCAGATACCCGGGGGTTACCCATGACGTTCCCTACTCTTCGTTCCCAACTTCATTGCTTCCTCTCTGGCACTGTACCTTTGTCTCCAGCATCATTCCCTCTACTCATGAATTTAAATATATGAGTATCATGATAGTAAGTTTCAACTGTGGACATGACATGGTTGTCTGGTGTAATTTAAGTACTGAACCCGTGGGTTACCCGCAACCCGTGGTACCTGTTGTATATCCTACCCGCGGGTGTGTGGGTATGGGTTATGACGGGTACAGGTGGGGGTCGAGCTCTGGACACCCAGGGGTTACCCGTGCAGTTCCCTAGGAACAATTAAACAATTTTGCAGCCACGACTCCATGGATCCTAGTACTTGCTCACAATTGTTGTCTGCCCTTTGTTAATGAATACATCATGCTCGGAAAACACCATCTTGAAGTTAAAGTTGATAAATTGTGTATGCATTTCTGAGTAATGAAATAGGGCTCTGTGTTACAGTACACTACACACAGCTTCAAAAAGGTCAATCACTCCTATTTATCGCCTTCTCTTATCTCTGAGGTCATTACACTGTCTCACGAGTACAGGTGGACTCCATGTAAATAATGTGGACTCCACCCAGACTCCGTGTGAACTCCACCTGGACTCTTTGAACCATTGTTGCCAGTGTAAAGTGCACAAATTTCACATGGAGTCCAGGTGGAGTCCAGGTTCAGTCCATTTAATCCAGGTAATTACATGGATTTTACCTGGAATCCTGTAGGACTCATCCACTGGACTCACATGTAGTCCACATAGATTCCATAGACTCTAGCTGGACTCCAGGTAGCAACCATGAGCAAGCTTCTCTTACTAGTATATAGTAAAAAGAAGTATAATGTATAGTGCTCCAAGTGAGAATTGAACCATTAGCCTCAGGAAGCTTAAGTAATCTACTGAAACCATACGCATTACCATTACGCCAGAAGGTCATTATAGACAAAGGGAAACTCAGTTAATATAACCAGTACGTGACGTGGCATAGCCGCAAATGGGCTGCTGCGCTGGGTAATTCCGGACACTTATGCCAGTGGACTTATTCGGACTCAGAGCATTCCTTTCTTCTTTCCTCCCACCACCATCCCCCACTTTCGTCCCCCTCTCGTCCTCTTCCCCCACTCCTCTCCTTCCCAACTCACACACGGCCACGAGCACGATCACAGCTGCGCCACGACACCCATGACAGTGACATCAACCATGCCATGCCAACCACACCAACCATGCGACACCCATGACAGCAACGGCGACCACACCCACCACTCCAACCCTCTGTCCCACTGTCTGCCATGCCTTGCCACATCACTGCACTGCCTCCACCTCCTCAACGCGCGTTACGACTGCAGCCACTACAGCTACCGCAACCACACCATGATGGCCACGCCTATTGTTCCCACCCTCTCGCCCGCCTGTTCGCTCTTGGCTAGACCACCCATGCCACATCACCCACATCCATGCCCTGTACCCAGCACCCTCAATGCCCCACTCACCACCACGTGTGCTCGCCATCAGCGAGTATGTGTTTTATGTTTCATAAACATACTAACTCGTGTCACAGCTGTCCCCACCGCTCTCTGCCCTCAACCGCGCTCGCTGTTCCGCTTGCTTGCTCGCCACATCATGTTATCGCGCCGCCCGACCACGCCTAAGTAGACACCAATGAGGCCACACATTACTTCGATGTACAGTTCTCGGTGGGCCCACGCTAGGGGGATGAGGATGATATGGGGAATGGGTGGAGGGCCTGAAAGTTTCCCAAAGTTAGTACCTTTCCCCTCTCCTGCTCTATCTGTCTTTTTATTCCTTCTCCCAGTCACTCTGTTGTTGCTTATCCCTCTTCTCTTTCCTGGTCCTCCCTGTACCCTGTCTAGCTCCTTCCCCTGGTCCTTCCTGGTTCCTCTCCTGGTCCCTCTCTTTCTCCTGGTCCCTCTCTGTCTCCTGGTCCCTCTGCTGTTCCTGCTTCCTACCTTCCTCCTCTATTCCTCTTTCTCCATCTTCTCCCTCTCCCTTTCCTATGGTTTGTTTCTTATACCATATTCTTGTATGTAGTACTGCATTTTGTAGTAGTGTAGAATAAGAAAATTTGCTTCTGAACTTCATATTCTAAGCATAAGTCTGTATCTAAGTCCACCAGAAGTTCTTAGGAATCTATGTAGTCCACCTGGAGTCCAACAGAGTCCACTTAAGTTAATATGAACTCCATTTGGATTCCAGATAGTTAACATGTAATCCATCTGGAGTCCATGTGGAATCCAGGTGGAGTCAAGGTGGACTCCATGTGTACTCATGGGGGACTGTAATATACAGTTATCTCTCCACTTCTGCAATCTCATGGTCCGGGTGCCCACTATCGTTCGCTCCATACATGAGGCTCACAAATTTTAAATTCGTCAATGTTCAGACCGGTTGAACACCTCTCAACAGCCAATGAATATCCAGCAAGTTCTGCATGATTCATATTTCCTCTTAGCAATGTTCAGGTGCATCTGAATTCTTCTCTTGTGACATCAGTAAGTTGGCATTTTTCAAATATTAGCATGATTCCCTCTTCCCAAGAGCAAGATAAGCTTGAGGTAGGTGCAAGATATTTGTGTCATTGTCTTTTCAATTCACTGGTATCTTCTCCTTCAGATGTTCTGGTAGCCCTATTGGTTCATAGAACTAGCCTTCTGACCAGTGATGTGCTGAGCGGCAGTCCACAGAAAATTTGGTCCGCATGTCCAGAGACTTGGTACTTATTCATATAAAGGTCAATGGTACGTGTTCAATCTACTGCCCAGATCAACATTCCTAATCTAATTCACAACTATGGCAGACAGCAATCCAGAAAACTTCCAGAACAAAGCTCAAGTTCAAGAAGGTAACCATATACTACTTATTTCATTGTGTTGAATTAAATTGAATCATTATCAATGTTTTCAGAGCTTGGTCACGGATGTCGCAAGAAGAATAACTCACGCTTGCAGGAGTCCATTGCCGTGGAACATACTGACGAGTTTGGAAAACCTGTATGTTCAAAGGTCACTGCGGTGATCAAGGATCATACCAGCATTTCATCCAGGACACCTGTCAATTCTGTTCAGTCCATACCCGCAACTGTTCCTGCTGTAGGTTCTGTTGAGCACGAAGCTCCACTGGATGACGACTACCTCCCTGGCTTGCCATCGGATTCGGATGATGGTGAGGACGAGGTTGTGGGTAGTGCTGAGCACAGCACTGCGAGTTCTGAATCGATGCGGAGGCTTAGTAATAAGGAAGTAAGTCATGTTCAAGTTTTCGTTTGATTCGTGATTACTGACTTACACTGGGTTAGATGGCAAGCAGTTTGCCAACGAAGATCGTCTCTGAGAAAGCCAAACGTAAACGTGCGCAGTCAAGTGTAAACTCCCCAAGTGAGAGTGTTCCTCGTCCCGCTATCAAGAAGAGTCGCGCCATCACAATTGAGGATATTACCGAAGAAACTGAAGAAGTCAATGCCAAGGTTGTGGCACCTGCGCATCCCAAACCAGTGAGTCTGCATCTTGCTGGTATTTATCATTTTGCAATCATTAGTTGATGACTTGGTATTCTTTAGTACACGAAGACAAACCTGATCTATCTCTTTTATGAGGAGGTACCTTTCGGTACAGATGGTCTTAAAGTCAATGGCGAGAAGTACTACTGTAAACTCGTTCGTGCTATTCATTCCAGCCCACAACATCGTCAAGCCTGGATTAAGACTGTACTGTTATCTCGAAAGCAAGACACATCTGACTCAGCCTTGGAAGTGGCTGATGAGAAAACATTGATGCTTATTCTCAATGTCAAAACTCGCTGGTTGTCTACTCACCAGATGCTCCATAAGTAATCATTAATTTTAGTTTGAAATTCAAATCTAATACATCTATAGGACATGTGCTTGATTACCGTGTTGCAATTGACTCCTTCACAGCACATTGCAACTTCAGGGATTGTGAGCTTTCCGACAGCGAATGGGAGGCTATTGAAACTGTGATGAAATGGTTGAAGAAGTTCCGAGTGGCAACAACACAAATGTTAATCATGAAGAAGCCGATGCTTTCTCAGACAGGTGCCATTTTCTGCGGACTGCAATGCGAGCTTAAAGAGGCCCTCGCAGATCTTCCAGGTAGTGCTCCCGACAATCTCAAAGAGGACTTGTAGAAGCACATAAAAACTTAGTGTTTATTATGATAAGTTCGACCAGTCACCATTATATACTTGGGCAGTGTGTAAGTAGTTACTAAGTTATCTTTTCTGCTCTGTCAATGCTGATATTTCTATGTTATAGTTCTCGATCCACGCATATCATTAGCTGGTCTCGAAATTGACCACAGCAATGATGAAGTGCTTGCTCAATACCTGGTCACTGCACGGAAATCTCTTACAGGCTATTATCATACCAATTATGCAATATATGCAACTCCCACTTCAACAGCATATTGGTCTTCTTCAAAACAAACCTCAACCGCAACAGTTGACCCTTACCAGGATGACTTCACTGCTCGCTTTTCTCGAAAGCCTCATGCAGATATTGACGAGCTTGAGCAGTACTTCACACTACTGCAGGAGGACTTCAGAACCTGTGATCTGGTTCTCTGGTGGTATAGTCACCGCTTCCAGTTTCCTAATTTGTACAGGCTTGCTCGGGATATTCTAGGAATACCAGGTATGTTTATCCTACCATGCTTCCATTCTTCTATTAAGTAGTAATGTATTCTGAACTTCTAAGGCTCTGCTGTTGCAGTCGAACACATTTTCTCTGGTGGATGAGACACTATTTCTATGTGTCATTCCAGCTAAAGGCGGATACTATTCAGACTCTTATGTTGATGAAGCAATGACTGCGTCTCAAGTGTGCACAGGCTATTGAGCTAGACTAACTAAATGTACTTATAGTATGCTGTATGTAAATATATAAGTAGATCATATATGTTGTATATACTCGTATTGCCAAACATGCTCTTTCTTATGCAGGAAAGTACCTGTATACCCAAGGGGTCTTCAAGAAAATAAATAAATGGTGCAGGTCGGATTTTTTATTATCAAGCTCGAGGAGTCAACTACCTAAGTATCATGGGAATATATTGAGATGCCGAGCCATGCCAGAGCTTGCCGTGACTGCCGCGATCATTTTTCCCACTTTTGTCTCCCACTCCTGAAGCTGAGAACATAATGAGAACACATTGGTGCTACTAGAATGCACTGCCGAAAGCAGTTATTTCCACTGTCACCACCTACTCCAATGCAAGTAAGATGCAAACGAGCAGCACCTGAGCATGGCAGCCACTCATTGGCCACTGGCAATGCCTGTGTAACTGGTGCTTGACTTAAAATTGACCGAGAGAAGAGGGAAGTTCGTCTTAAGGTAAATGTAAGTAGATTTTACTTTAAATGCAGGTGGGACCACAGACTGGGTGTGATGGGACTGCAGGTTGATCTTGGAAGTTGTGTTTTGGATATCATATGTTGGTAGTATGTTGGTGGCAACAAGTTGGATCTTTAGAGTTTTGAATGACCTCTCATCCATTACCAATCTGATACTAATTGGCCACTATTTCAGTGTATGCAACATAATTTGAACTTGTAAGTCTATTTGAAGTCATGCTCCTGCTGCCACCATCCACAACCACCCCCAAGCAAGGTTTATGCCACCTGAGTGCGGCAATTCTAAGTTGGAAAGCAAGGGGAAAGTTCAAAGTACACTGAAGTCTACTTATTGTAAGCTGATGCCTGTACCAAGCCTGTACTCTTGCTGTACTTAGTATACTTATTACTATATCATATTCATATAGTACACTGGAAGGCCTAAGAAGAGACAAGTGCAGGCTGGAAAGATAATTTATATGTAATAATGAAGTATACATACTTTGATTGACTATCTAAACTAACTTGATCTAAACTTGATCTAAACCAAACCTAAGCATCAAAATTACATCTATAACACTTAATGAATGCTTTTCATAGGATATACTCCCTGTTTTCACTTGGTTTTCACAAAATATTTAACAGGGTCCTTTTTTTTTTTTCGGGCCCTTCAGGCCCTCGACCTACGTACCTATCAGTGACCTGTACATGCAATCTCGAGCACGTGACAACCCCTTGTGTATACCATAATATGGTTGTCTGTCAAGCTGTACCATACCATTGAGCTCCTGAAAACAGTCTGTATGGTACGGGGATAGCTGTATGCATGCCATACATATACGGCATACGGCCGTATATGGTACAATTGGCAGCCCTATTTGACACTGTCTTGGCACTTATCTGAATCTTCGAGGCTTCACCATGCAGTCTGTGTGTATCTGGATGGTCTATTTGACTAAGTGTCAGATTTCCCCAGACTGGAGTGGTGTTAGCAACATACAATCATATAATACTACTGTTATACAATTGTGGCAATCTTCTAAGGTGATTGCCAAAATCCCTTAGGCAATCAGATGTACTCATATACACCTATATTTTAGGCAATCAGATGCACTCATGTACATATATATTTTAGACAATCATATGCACTCATAGATCTGTTCACAATCAGATCCACTCATGAGCATCTATATTTTAGGCAATCATATGCACTCACCAGCTGCTAGACACTCGGATCCAATCACATGCACCTAAATTTTAGGCAATTGTATGCACTCATTGATTTATTTGCAATCAGATCCACTCATGGGTACTAATTTTTTAGGCAATCATACACATACACACTCATTGATCTGTTTGCAATCAAATCCACTCATGGGCACCTATATTTTAGGCAATCATATACACTCACAAATTTAATTACAATCAAATCCACTCATGAGCACCTATATTTTAGGCAATTGTACACACTTACAGGTCATCATACAAACTTGTAAGGTTGACAGATGACTTTCATAATTGGCAAACATCACTTGACAGTGATATTCTTGTTATAAATGGCAATTCTGACTTTGTCTGCCAACAGGAGCAATACACATGTAGCTTTCTACATTTACAAAAACATTTTTCTATATGCATAGTTATTGAAGATATAAGCTAGGAATTTGATGCTCTCCAATTATGAAAGTATCTACTTTAGGTGTATTCACAATTAGGTCCATTATGTTTTAGACAATTGTACACATTGATAGTTATCAAATACTGTACCTACCAAATCAATTCGGCACTTTGCTGAAAGTGGCGTGACATGCCGAACTGTCGAATGGCCCAACTGTTCGGCAGTCTGGGTGAGTGATGTGTGACATAACAAATTTTCGGCTTGTCCGAAATTTTTGAACAATTTTGAAGGATACTTTGGGTCTAAACACTACTAATTGCATTATTTATTGACTGATCGAATGCTATTATATTACTAGAGTATGTGTGCGCGAAGCGATTTAACTGTAAGGGTGGGAAAATTACCTTCCTGAGAACCAAAAAACCTTTCGGCACTTGCTCTCCGTGCTGCGTGACATGCACCAAAATTCGGCATGTCAAGTGGGTTGTGTGACACATGACTGCCGAATTGAATTGGTAGGTACAGTATGTTACATTTGACATACACTCAAATCATTGACAGATAGACATAATTTATATATGTTCTAATACTTGAGTACAGTTGAGGTATTCAAATGTGGTCAATTGTAGAAATACTTCACATCTGATTTGAAATGTAGATTCATATGGATTCCAATGTGATCAGTGTAGACAGGTGTACACATGCAATATATAATGTATCTTCAGTACAAACTCAAATATAATTGTGGGTAGACATGCACTCATACATGAGCAACCACATAGATTTGAAATCAAGTACATTATACTTATGTGGAAATACCAAGTAATCAATATATCTAAAAGTAATTCTTGGCAATTCTAAGCACTCTAATAAGTTTGAGAGATAATGAAAAGCAACTCAGGCCCAACTACATGTAATTAGCCACTGAAATATTAATGATCAAATTATATATCATGTTGTAGCCCTTGAAGAGAAGATTCCACATCTATACATATTTTCTCAATATGATTACTGGTTGACTAATTATTAGCCAAATACATTTTTAGAGCCAAGTCTTTTGAAAATATATATTTCCCAATAATATATCAACTTGTAGCCCTTGAAGAGATGATTCCAAATCTGTATCCATCTTTCTCAGTACAACCACTGGTTGATGAGTTATTACCAAAATACATTTTGGGAGAAAAATCTTATAATAAATTTAACTTCAAAGATATATATTATTTCATAGACCTTGAAGAGAAGATTGTGAATATATATACATGTTCTCAGTACAACTACTCATTGATGAATTATTACCTAAATACATTTGTTGTTTAGTGACAGTATATCCATTGTTTAGACATGTACGTAGATATATGCAAAGGTAAAGTTGATATATGTACTTATTGTTTACAGGTGTTGTAACACAGCATCTATTCTTGATTATGAACCCATTCAATGTTCAAAGATATAATGTAAGAAGGAGTTTCAAAAGATGTGAAGCAAGCTGGCACTTTGAAATGTATTACATATTATAAAGTACTTGATGGACTAATTCCTAATCATGTCTGTATGGCTACTGGGCATTATGTTATTATTTGCACATATATTGAAGACAGAGGTGATAAGTGGATCTAAATGTGAGACTGAATCTGATTGCATATAGGCATTTAATTGCTTCTGTGGGCAGACAAAGTCAGAATTGCCATTTATAAACAAGAATATCACTGTCAAGTGATGTTTGCCAATTATGAAAGTTGTCTGTCAACCTTACAAGTTTGTATGATGACCTGTAAGTGTGTACAATTGCCTAAAATATAGGTGCCCATGAGTGGATTTGATTGCAATTAGACCTGTGAGTGTGTATGATTGCCAAAATTTGGTGCTCATGAGTGGATTTGATTGTAATTAAATTTGTGAGTGTATATGATTGCCTAAAATATAGGTGCCCATGAGTGGATTTGATTGCAAACAGATCAATGAGTGTGTATGTGTATGATTGCCTAAAAAATTAGTACCCATGAGTGGATCTGATTGCAAATAAATCAATGAGTGCATACAATTGCCTAAAATTTAGGTGCATGTGATTGGGGATCTGAGTGTCTACCAGCTGGTGAGTGCATATGATTGCCTAAAATATAGGTGCTCATGAGTGGATCTGATTGCGAACAGGTCTATGAGTGCATACATTTGTCTAAAATATATATGTGCATGAGTAGATCTGATTGCCTACAATATATGTGTACATGAGTGGATCTGATTGCCTAAAATATAGGTGTATATGAGTGCATCTGATTGCCTAAGGGATTTTGGCAATCACCTTAGAAGATTGCCACAATCGTATAATAGTAGTATTATATGATTGCATGTGGCTGCCACTAATGCAGACTGGTCATGTGCATCCCTTTTTCTGAAAGGGATGCACATAACTTCCACCCATCTTATGGAATCTCATCAGCTCAGTGTCAAGGGAATGATCTCTGAGACTCACTGTCAGACTCTCTGCCATCTGATGTTATCAGCTCTCATTACCATGGTCAATTGGGGAGTTGTCATCTCATTGTCTAGTTGTGTGTCTCAGGTTATTTTTACACCAGGCCACTGGGAAGAGAAATATAAAATAGATATCAAAGGGGGGGTTTATGAGAAGCAGTCAACTAAGAAGCCAGTGGTGTGTGAACTATTATGTGCTTTGTTTAGTTATAAGAAGCAACTCAGGACCTCAGTCCTCCTTCTGTAGAATGCCCAGTTTATCATCACTGGTCTTAGGATGTGAAAAAAAATGAAATAAGAAATGAATGTGTAATTTAAGTTAAAAACAATGGGCTGGCATATCAATACCACCCCCACCACCACTCACCTGATTATCACCCCCAGTACTGGAGTAGTGTATGGGGCCTTCCTCACAGACTCAGTATGTATTCAGAGTCATACACTACTTATACAGTGGCATGCAAAAATAATGCACATGACTTATTTCTGTGGGTACCTATACTTTGTGCATTCTTAGCACAACAAAAATGAATATCAATTTACTTCAAATTGTGGAGGTCATCAGACTGTCCCATGAGTTTAGGTGGAGTCCAGGTTAAATAATGTGGACTCCATGGACTCCATGTACCATAGTTGTATATGTTTTTTGTACTAAATACCAGGTGGAGTCCAGGTGGAGTCCATGGAATATCTGGGAGTCCACCCAGTTATATGTACTCAACATGAACTCCATCTGGACTAATATGTAAAACTGGGTTTGGACTCCATATAATCCCATAGACTCCAGGTGGACTCCAAGTAGAACTGGTCTCTTACTTATATATAGCAAAATTAAAGTGCATCAAACAAGAATTGAACCCAAGGTCTCACAATGATTATATAATCTTAAAACACAGCAGGCATTACCACTAAACCAAGAAGGCATTTTAAAATGACAACCTGCAAGTTAATATAACAGATGTTTGATGTGGCACAGCCACAATTGGGCCAAGGTACCAGATAACTCTGGACACATTCATTTTCACTGCCAGCACTATTCCTTCTTTCCTTCCTCCTGCCACCATCCCCACTTCTGTTCCCCCTTGTTTGTCCCCCTCCTGCTCCTCCTCTCCTCCTCCCCTCCTCCCCTCCTCCCTCTCGTCCCCCTCACAGCAACGACCATGACCACGACCTCGACCGCTGCCACATCACAACAGCAATGACAACCACAACAACCACACCACAACAACTGTGCCCCATATCCCCACCATCACACCTGCCTCTTCTCTCTCAGCCTCGACACTCACTGATGGACACAGTGGCCTCATCTATGCCCCACTCTCACCTTCCTTAATGCTGCATGTGCCCTCTGTCAGTGAGTATATACTAACTTCCAATGCCACAGCCCCTCTTCCATCAGCCATGTGTGCCACATCAACACCCACCACATAGCCACATCACCCCACCGCTTCCACAATGTGCCCTCAAGACATCATTCGATGTCAGTACCCCACCCCTGCCTTCCTCAATGCCTCCTTGACTGCCCTCCATCAGTGAGTATGCATTTATGTGTTCCATCAACATACTAACCTGTGTTACAGCCTCCTCGCCATGCTCCTCTATCCACTGCTCACCCTTCCGCATTTTGCACACCATGTCAAAATCCAGCACATTGCCATGGTCCTCGAAGTGCCCCAGGGCTTGCATGGCATATCAACAGCAAGAACACCGCCACATCACTGTGCCACTTCTACCTCCCGACACATGCATTGTCGAAACACACCTTGCAACCAATGGTCTATGCACACTATGTCGACATACTGTGCTCGGCCTCGCTTGGTTGATTGAGGGGTGGCTGGGCAAAGAGGAGAGAGGGTGGGTTTACAGTATTCCATGGTAAGTAGTCCTATCCTCCCCTGTTCCCTCTCCTACCCCTCCTTCTACTCATGTTCTTTTCTATGCTGTTATTCTATCTTTCCCTCCTAGTCACATACCCTCTCCTCCTCCCTACTCCATCCATTCTTACTATTTCTTACCTCCTCTTCTCCCTGCTCTATGAGTTATGCCCTCTCTTACTGCCCCTCCTGCTCCCTCTCTTGCTCCATCTCCTGTTCCCTCCTCTTTCTTACTATCTCTCCTGCTCATCCCCTGTTCCCTCTCCTGTTATCTGTAGTGTACATTTAGCCTGTATGTAGTACTTTATTTGTGTAGTACTTTATAATCTTTATAATATATTTATTTTGAACTACAATTACTAAGTCTAAGTCTATGATGAGTTGACTGGGAGTCAACTTGAGTCCACCTGGAGTCCACTGGAGTCCATGCAGTTGATTTGGATTTCATCTGGAGTCCATATAATTAGATGGAGTCCACCTGAAGTCCACTGGATTCCATCTAGAGTCCATGTAAATACATGGAGTCCACCTAGAGTCTAGTGAACTGCAGCTGGAGTCCATGGAATTCATGGACTCCACCTAGACTCGTGGGGGAGTGCAATGTACAGAAATTGTGTATAGTAAAAGTAGAACTAATGTAATATTGTTGTGTATGATGCCTGTGAAGTGAGATAATAAGTTGATTAAGAAATACATGAAATGAATCAAGATCATTTTCACAAAAAATGCAAGAACATTGTGCAGCACGGCATTCAACGAAAAAGATAGATATCGACAAAATGACTTTATGAATACTTTAATACTTCGTGTAAGCTCCCTTTGCTTGAAGGATTGCATTGATTCGATATGGGACAGAGTTGTAAAGCTGTAAAGCTCCCAAATATACTTGACATCAATTTTGGCCCATTCTTCCTGTAATGCTTCCCACAACTCATTAAGATTGTGTGTTTGAACTGGTCTCTGGTGGATTTTATGATAGACATAGTCCCAGATTGATTCTAGGATGTCTTGGTCTGGAGATTGCAGCACCCAAGAGAGAATCTTGATCTTGTTTTCCTCAAACCAAGCTGTGGCAACCTTGGATCTAGGGAACCGCATGGGTAACCCGTGGGTGTCTCAAGCCTCCCCTGTACCTGCACCCATCTGAACCCGTACCCGTTAACCCGCGGGTATATTTGCAGCAGGTACTACAGGTTGTGAGTTACCCGCGGGTTTGTATATATAATCAGGTGAACTACCCAAAAACTCCCTTCGAATTGAACTCAATAAACATTCACTTATTCCACTACACGGTGCCCAGGTATACATAAAGCATGTTAGACTAAGCTTGAGTGCATGTAATACAGCTGGAGCCAGACTAGGGCTTATGTATGAGTCAATGACAAAATGGGGCATATAGAACTGAGCTGGAAAGTATAGAACGAGAATGAGGTATGTGGAGTGAAACTGGTGCGAGGCTGGAGCTTTTGGCACAAGTTAGGGTGCATAGAATTGAGTTGGGAGGTATGGGATGCATAGAACAAGGTTGTGGTGCGTGGAACTAAGATGGGGCGCACAGAGAATGGTTGGGGTGTGTGGGATGAGTTTCAGTGTATACAACAAAGCTGGGATGCTTAGAAAGAACCTGGGGAGTGCGGGACGAGTAACGAGTTTGAGTGCATGGAACAACGATGAGAGATGTGGAATGAGCCAAGTCGGCTTAAATAACAACATTAGAGTGTCTAGGGCGAGTTAGGACACATAGGGCCGAGCTGGAATGCATAGAACACGGCTGAGAATGCAGCTGAGCTCATAGAACATGGCTGTGGCATGTGGATTGAGTTGGGGCGCATATAACAATGTTGAGACGAACCTGAGGGTGTTGTGTTGAAGCTATAAACTTGTACAAAACGGAGTTTGGCGGAGTTTAAAATAGATCTAAACACAGAATTTGGACTAATTTATGAATGTAGAACTCACCACAGCTCGCAACTCTGTATTCACAAGATTTCTGAAGGTATGGGTTTGTGCAGGTCACGGGTATCGATATTCCAACCCATACCTGTTGTCAGGCGTCCATATTGAATGGACATAAAGCATATATAGGACTGACAAATACAAAGAACACATATCTCATCAAA
>JASFCZ010000130.1:0-15451 GCA_036937155.1 Cyathus pygmaeus
TGACAACCATTTACTTAATATTTACTACAAGCCGTCATGGGGCGAGCCATGGCAGCTTCACAAGTTAAAATGGTCCAATTCATAGACAAAATAAGTAGCAAGGTCAGCAGTTCTTAATCCCACCAGCCGTAGAATGCCTACCTTCAGTTGCTGCATCCTATCGGCTCTTGTACAATGTAGATTGGCGGTTTGCAGTTGACTCTTTCTTGACTCTTTCCTTTTCTGGCAGGCCATTCTGAGCAAAACATGTAGTTACAGCGACCAGCTATCCATTAGGTTATGTGAAAGTCATCATATGCGTCTACGGGAGATGTAGCAGTGAGAGTGAGCGTTAGAGATACAACTCTAGCAGCGACGCGACGCGTTTCGCGTATTACGTAACCCTTTAAATGAGCGCGTCTGTGCTGATTTTCTTGACGGCCATATCGTATCCACACTTACATTTTATTCCCGCATATTATAGACAGCCTTTCTAGTTTTCGTAATATGTAGGAGTTGGATGAAATATAATTTCACTACGTGCTGCTCAGTTATGAAATGCGAAATGTTTCTAATCCTTCTGATTAAAATATGAGAAAAATAATTCATCCAACTCCTCCGCATTGAGGCATTTCCTACTAAATCTCGATCGACAATGGGGCAAAAGGCCCAGATGTTGTGCCATAGTGGCCGTTTTCGTCGCAATTGTTCTCCTTAATGGAGAGCAAACAAATACAAACATCCGCGAATTTTGGAGGCATTGCCGCACCCCATTATTCAAATTGGATCTATGCGCGGGCGCGTGATCACGTGAGTGGCTCCGTATTACGGCCGTCGACGGTTGCATAATACGGTAACCCACGGCATTATGCCGTACCGTAGACCTCTCAGTGATAGGCCCAACGATACGGTTACGGACACCCGTAAAACGGCTCTATACGGCGTCAATACGGTGACGGAGCCCAGCCCTAATCTGGGGTGGAATAGGCATGGTCGGTGGTTGGGCTGGGGTCAGACGAGGGTGCGAAGAGCTATGACGGTACGTTAACATTTAGTCAACATATCACATCAGCTTATGACGGTCCTATGATTCTTCTACTCAGATCTAAGCTCGTAGTTCCAACTCCCCATCCATTCTAGATATCAAGCTCAAGTTCTACAAACAACTCCCCTGTCATTCATCGAGAGGCTGTGACTGAGGGCATCAACTCCGACACCACATTCCTTGGGGGTGTCCATTGATCTTCCACAATGGCATCCGAAGGGCTTATGACTTACTGTGACTCCTAGGCACCGAGTTGAGTGTGCAACGATTACCACAAAGTTAAACACTCCCTACCAGAATACTATTTATTGTATGTAGACATGAGAAATAAATGTTTTTGGTCTTCTATGGGCTGCCAGCATTGAAAGCAACTCAACTTGACCCTTTGCTACAGAAACATGTGCTTTGTGTGTGCTTTAATTTGAGTATTTACGAACATAGTAACCTGTTGCAAATTTTCTTGGTGTTTTAACCGTACCGTAACGGTTTACGGCCGTATTCTGGCCCGTACTGTACTGTCAGAGACTTTGAGAGTATGCATACGGTACGATTACGGCTCCATCCCGTACCGACGACGGGTACTGGCGTACGGCCGTAAACCGTTACGGTACGGTTGGCAGCAGTGGTGTGCAATTGCGTTGACAGTTAATGACTGCCATGACAGTCATGCGAAAGCCATGACTGCCAAGATTTTGACTTTGACTATTGACCTAGCAGCCGGACCTTGGGACCGGTTACCGATAGTAACGGGACCCCCGAAAATGCCTACTAATGTTCGATCCGAAATCAGACAAAATTGCGACCGTCAGGCCGCCAGGCTCGAGCCAAATTAGACATTTTGAGTCCCAAAATCGATGAATCCCCGAGGACATTTCAGACATTTTCGGCTAGGAAATGGCAAAACTCTAGGTGCCCAGCCGCTTCTGAAGGCCCGATACCGGATTTCAGACAAATTTAGCCAAAAATGGAGTAAGGTCCGATCCAATTCAGAAAAAATTCTACGAAATGGGCTGAAATAGGTCCAGACAAAAACCCCAACCCCGGGATCGAACCTTTGTAGGGATTTTCGGGGGTCCTATAGTAACCCAACAGTAACCGAGATGCAAAGTCCGAGCGAAGTCCGAGCAACCGAGTAAGATTGGTCGCTGCCAGCAAGATTACATAATGAGTTTGCTCACTTGAAGTTAGCGTGGGGAAGTCATTTGACTTTTGACAGTCATTGGCAGTGATGCGATTTTTGACCGTCATTAACTTTGACCTGGGTCAATAGTCATCAGCCTTCCATCACTGGTTGGCAGCCCTAGTTGAGACCACACATGACGAGACGTGTCGCGCCAAATTGCCAACTTGAAGTTCATTTTACCCCTTCATTCTCGTCTTGTCCCCGTTCCCATCATCCACGCTCGTCTAATTTTCTTACCTAGCCTCCTTCGTCTCGTTCCCACCTCTATATTTCAAACTATTCAACTCGCTCCTCATTGCCAATCGACTCAAAGTACAACCCGGCAAACAACCCACAAACCAATGAAAAGTTCTCAGAGGTTTCTGGTTAGTTGAATCATGGAATTGTGCACTAGCAGTGGTGGCTGTAATATATGTAGCTACAAAGGTTGCAACAGTGCTGGGTGGATGCAAGGTTGTAGTACAGGTGTGTCTATTTGCTTTTCCCCGACATGCTCAGCTTCTTTCTGGCCAATGTTTTAGGCTTTGAATCAGTGCCACCAGTGTCACAGCACTTCCCTCAGCTCTTTACGAAACACCTAGATTCCCGTTAGCTCCTCAAGCTTGTTTCAATGTTCCCATCTTTGTATCAATGCTACCAGCTTCCTCCCAGTGTTGTCAACTTATAAGTTATTATCACACACACTGGTCAATCTTCTCAGCTATGTATCCTAGTTTTAGGCTTCCTGCAGTGCTTTCAAATCGTTTACAAGACACCCAGTTTCGCCCCAGCTCTTCAAGTGCGTTATCAATGTTCTTAAAGCTTCAAATACCCACAGCTCGTCACAATGATGCACTATTCATGTCCATGTCCTACTCACCTGCATATAGCTCATGACAATCATTCACTACTCCTCGACCATGCTATAATCGGATACGCACAGGAGGAACTGTTGCTTAGGGTGAGGATGAGTTGCTTAATGAAATCTGAACTATTGTTGGTTGGATTCATTTCAAACATCATCTCATTTAGTAGCCCTGGTGTAAAATAAAGTACACTACATTTATTGAGACAAGCTTCTAATGACTTTTATGATGTTTTATGGTCCATAGCTGATGATTGAGGTGGTATAGTGAAGCTGTCTTACTTTTTCAAGAACATGCCGGCTCAATTCACCCTTTCAGATGGGCCAGTTCTCTGATTTCAGTTCAGCTTCCACTTTAAGGCAACACTTTTGATCTCACTTAATTACATAGTTTGCCAGCCGTCATCGTGAAGTCTCACTTTGCTAAGGTTCTGACTACATAATTCATGTTTTTTGATGGAATCACGGATATGTCCGTAGCATGATATAGTGGGATAAGAGATTGACTACACTATAGTAGAGAGACTTCACAACGACGGCTGGATTGGAGCCTGAGTTGTGGGGGAATTTGAACAAATATTAGTTGCTAGGAGTTGAGTTGAGTTGAGTTCGAACCAAGGTCTCGGCTACACAATTTGATTGTCGGAGTTTAGCTGG
Source organism: Cyathus pygmaeus (assembly GCA_036937155.1). NCBI lineage: Eukaryota > Fungi > Basidiomycota > Agaricomycetes > Agaricales > Nidulariaceae > Cyathus > Cyathus pygmaeus. The sequence goes on from JASFCZ010000130.1 coordinate 3,709, forward strand.
GCTCAAGCGCTCTCACGTGCCACTCTAAAAGTGGGGATCACCAATGTCCTATTGTGGGACAGCCCGTCACACGTGCGTGACAGCAATACGCCGTTTCAGACATTGGCCCAAGGCCATAACTCCTGCAGTTCGTTGTATTTTGCCTTCAAATAACTTGCAGTAGATAGAGATTATTAGATAATATAATATGTATAAGACTAAATTTCAATAGTTGTTGAATTTATTTTATAAAGTGTGTTATAAGACCAATTCCCTGCTAGAAAAGGCTCATATCCTTGACTTTGCATCCAGTCCCCAGAATCACGCTTTCATCATCCGATTCAGTAACAAAAAACATTTCATTCACATAAAAGAACAACTTGGATAAGCCATTTCTTAAATATTCGTTCACTAAGTAACCCAGATCAGGATAACACTGAAAAATATGGGTGTAAAATAGCTCTTGCTCCACCAACTGGAAGAAAAGTAAGAAATATCGTTATCCATATTGCTCTTACATCCAATATTAAAAATCCATGTTACTGACAGAAGTTGGTAAAATGAGTACCTAAGGAACAGATACCAAAAAATGCCAAAAAATGCGTGTGAAACAGCAAGACAAACAGGACAAGTACATGATATATAAAGCATTGGACAGTTATATAGCTACTTACTATGTATATATGTCATATATATGATTATCCTAAGATACCGGTAGTGATTTGGAGCCAATACACCAATTCCTGGTGAAGTTGTGCAATTTCTCACTGTGAAGGTAAGATCAAGGCGAGATCATGTCACACGGGTCAGCGTTCCGGACAATCTCTGTCACTCCATGTGATGTCACGCTTATTGGGCTAACTGGGAATTGGTGATCCCCACTAAAAGCTAGCAAACGTCGATCGCGAAGTACGACGGAGTGAAAAAGTGTTCCCAACCTTGTCCCCAACAGTGATCAACTTGTTCCTCCCCGAAATCCTTTACTCGAGCGCAATGATCTTCTTTATAGTCAGCGCGACAACTCTACCTAAATGGTCAATATCTTCTATGCATACAACTGTTTGCTAAATTCCGAGGGGCATTCCTAAGAAAACGCATCTGCGATGGCACCCAGGATTGGACTCCAATTGGACTTTCAATATAACTTCAATATACTGTGCATAATACAGGACCATCAAACACTGTTTACGCTTTCGTACAGAGTTGACTATTGCAGCCAAGGAGATGGATGCAGGTGTCCGAGGAGCGAAGCGTGACAAATAGCAATGTGTATGTGCATCTTCAACCTTCAACCTTCACAAAGCTTGATGATTGATAGGAGAGGTATGTTTTTCCTCTTTCTTCCACTTGGATGGAATACTAATGGCGAGTGCGAGCAGTTTATGGCGATACAGATATGGCTAGCAAGGCTCTACGAGTGTCAGGTGTTTCGTTCAGAGTAGTACAGCTTATAGTACATTTCTTCCTCCCTCCTCTCACTTCCTCTCTCACTTCTAGCTCTTTCTTTTCCTTCACATAGCAACTCATCTCGCCCCCAATTCAAACACCTACATATCGCAAACCACCGCTTCACCGAACCCGGCAGTATTACTCTATCCCGGTGGGCGTAACTCGTTCAGGACTTCTCTGAGGGAATGGGTGCAGCGGAATCGTGTCAAACATCGATTTATATGGAGAGCTGTTGAGCAGGCGGACGTGCTGTTGATTTCGTGCGTTGAATGGGAAGGAAGGATCCTGTGTGGGCAGAAGCTGGCAAGGAATAGGGGTGGATTGAACCCCATCCGCAAAAAAGTCAAACTGGGGAGGCTTACATTCCACTGTGCCACTGCAGCGGATGCTCCTTCAAGCTAGTCAAGCTGTCAAATCCCCGCACTGAATGCTACTGTGTTCATCCCTCCGCCTTTAATGGTCCAGCTCGTTGCGCATCGCACTCTCTCTATTTGAGAGGGATTCCCAACTTTTCGTTCCACCGACCATTCTTCCGCATTGTTGCGCTGTTGAGCCCCTTGCCATGCCCAGGCCCTGCCGCCCATGCCAGCCACACATTGATGGCCGACAGCTGTGGACCACAACGACCTCAACTCCAAGCTACATGCTCGGTGTTCACTCGTTCGGTACACGTCGATACTATGTGTCGGAATCTGAGCTCGTAATTAACGAATTCTGCCGGTGCATTTCATACCTCCCACTAGCTTCCTTTGCCAATCGCGAATCCATGTCTCCCTGTTCCTGCTTTACCGCGCTCATGGCAGACGGCTGGCGCTGCTCAACATCAATCCTGTATCATCCACGTCGACTGCTACTTCCCACTGCTATCACATGTGTGTTTTTTGCGCGCTCACAATTCCAGCAGTACCTTCTTCGGAACCCTTAACTTGCTCTTAACGGTTTCCCCCATGATAACCCGTCTCCCCCTGCCCCTACTCTGCTCCTCTAGCAGTCGGCATTACCGAACCCTATACTATGCATATCGACCTTAACTTTCCACCGAGCAGCTATGGCTGTGATGCAAGCACTCGTGCTTGGTGCTCGTTAGTTTGATACATGTCGATACCGGCGTGTGGCGGCGTTACGCAAATTATCGACCGTTTCTTCTTCTTTTACCTCTTGCTAGCGCTCCTTGTGCATCACATACTCATTTTTTTGTCTTCCTGCCTCTGGTCTGCTTGTGGCTGGCGCTGCTTGTTGTCAACCCAGTACTCAACGAGCAGCTGCTGCTTTTTCGTGCACCTTGCTCACCCAATATCGGTTTGCACTTCGGTGTTGTGCTTGGTGCTCGTATAAACTCATTAACATTATAAAGGCTCTTTACGCTACCCCTTTCTTTAGTAATTGGCAGCCTTTCCTCGTGCAATATGGGCGCATCTTCCCCTTTCATGCCTCTTGTGATTGGCTCTGCTCTGAGCTACTCAACCCAAGACTACGTCAACGCCTTCAACTCCATAACGAGGAACGATAGCTAAACTGCTATCAATCGTACCCACGCGCCTTGGTCGATCGTTCTTTACACGTATAGCATGTGGCAGCATGTGTTCATTTGGCCGACGGATATCCTTTTCCTTCCTCTTTGTTGCTTCATTCATACGCAAATGCATGAGTCGTTGGTCCTTTCCGTCTTCGCGAACACAAATCTGCTCAGGTTCCGCTACCCAGCAAGCAGCTGTTGCTGAACTGCTAGTTATTGCTGGCACCTTGCTTTCATCACTCGACATACTCGGGTTTTTGCTGCAGCTCAGGTCTCCTCACCAACCGATGTATTGTCTTTTGCCCCTCGCTATTCCAAGATGGAGGCTGAGTTTACCTCTAGGTTCTTCCGTTATTTACCTACGACACTCTCATGGACCTTAATGGCTATCCAAAGCGCACTGCTGTAGCTCAGCTGATAGGAATATGTGACCCTTGCTCGCAGTACTCGATACACTTATGTATTATGACACGGCAAGGGTCTCTTGCCTTAGACGATGTAGCTCCTTCCCCGCCTACGATTACCCAGCTTACCGCCTCGTGACTACCTTGTCGACCCCAGCGCGCAGCTGTAGCTTAACTCAGCTGCTAGTTATCCATGTCGTATGCTCGCATCGCCCAATACGCTTGGATGTCGTGCTTCAGTATGGGTCTCCTTATAACTGGTGTGTTTTCTTTTTCTCGCCAGTAGCTTCATTCAATGATGGGGGCTCAATCTTTAGGCTCTTAGCACTGCCTCCGTTTGCTTTCACCGAAACGCTACTGTCATCTACAGTCTGATTAGCATTCGCTACCCATTATACAGCTATGGTGCAGCTGTTACTAATATTGCGAGCCCTTTGCTCGCATTAATACTCGATGCTATGGACCTGGGACCGTTGGTCGATGTCAGGGTGCTGTTCACCGATCTCCATGGAGGCTGAGTACCTTATCGGTTAACCCTACCTCAAGTTACCCTTCTTACCCGTTGCTGCCTACAACGCTTCCTACGGCCTTCAGCTACTCAAAATGCAGTTGTACCTCAGCTGCTAAGATACGGGGTTGCTTTGCTTGCCTCTTCGATACACCCGAGTATCTATCTAGCCGTTCCAGCAGCCACCCCCATTGACCTCAGCTACCCAATGTGCAGTTATAGCCAGATGCTAGTACATGCACACCTTGTTTGCTTCTTATTTCGGCCAAGATCTCCATTGTCCTTCTCCAGCTTCATTCGACGATGTTGACTAAGTCGCGTTATTGGGTGCGACTGCCCATCGCTTACATCCGCCGACCTGCGACTACGCCATAGACTTCAGCTACCCTGTAGCTCAGCTGCTTTGTTACATGTATGTAGTAACACTTGGGAGTTATGAATTCCATGCCACCCGAGTCGGAACGAGCTACACGGACTATCTCCTACGCATGCGGGAGAATAGTCCCCTTACCAGCCTCGGGTGACTGCTTGATATGTCTTATACATGACACGATGCTGCGCCTCGAGCGCATTGGTCGTAATTATATGTACGGGAGTTGCTCATTGGCTTCAACTTCACTGCGCGAGGTATTGAATTAGCCAATGTCGACCTGCTCATGGCAGAAGTGACTATGCCGGGCTGCAGTGACCGGATGGTTCGCTGGTACGTAAGCCGTGCCAGGTTGAATCTCAATTAGCGACTTGAGAATGGTGGCTATGGTACTTGCTCAGGGAGGGTTACCCCCCGCGGCCCCGCCTTTACGCTACTGGAACTCAGCAAGTCTAATCACATATCAGAGCATCCAATGGATGGATGGTGAACCGATAGTCACTGATAGCATGGTGACGATGGCGGCATGTCAAAATTCGATGCCCCACTTACACACTTGCGGTTCTGACATACTTTCGCTCAAGTCCTGATGTGCCCATATGTACTTAATACCCAGCCCATACCCAGCCCATACCCTATCGCAAAACACCGTGTCAATTATAACTACGGCTAGTTACCCGCACCCATTTGGCGCATACAAGGCGGCATGATAAAGCTGAAGCGCTGACAACTGATGACGACGCGTCTTGCGGCTGTTGCATATGTATGTACGTACATATTGGGTCCTATTCAAGGTCTATTGCCATCGGGACACTTGCGTACTTAACAAGCGCCGAAGCCTGCGAATGATGGCAACAATTTGCCAACTACAGTCGAACCTCTCTTAACCCATACCTCTCGGTGGATTGCTGGATCTATGGGTTATGGGAGGGTATGGCATATCTTATGGGGACCATGCCCGCACGAACGAGGTTGGTGGATCGAAAAAACCATGGGGTATGGGAAGTTATGGGGTATACCCGGTATGGATTAAGAGAGGTTCGACTGTATAGCATTAGCAAGTTGTGACTCAGGAGTGCAATACTGTGTGCCAGATTGCTGTAGTTAAGGGGTAGTGGATGTCCATGCCACCCGTGCTGTTTCTGCATTTGCATAAACCTCTCCCATCGCTCCATCTACGCGTCAATTTCATCTCCGAGCGCGCACCGCGCAACAATGATGAATTATGGGCGCTTTAGTCAAGGCTTTGACTATACATATCATATTTATCGTAATGCACCTAAGTGTCTCTCACATTCCACCGTCTGCTTACCTTTGCCTCGATGCCAATCTTTCGAAAGTCAGCCAAAGCTAAACGGAAAGAAGCTCAGCCTGAAGTTGAAGGAGACCCTCCCAGCGAGGTAGAGCCGGCATGTGTTAAAGATGAAGTCGAGATAACTGTGTAAGAACACGTTGCTAACTCTCTTGCGATCTGAAGCTCAAACTGTCATCCGTACAACAGGGAACAGCTAGCAGCTGAAAGTAACGGCCGTGAGGGACTCGCCACTGAAGATACCGTTATGCCACCGATAGAAGAAGAGCCTGCTGGAATGAAAAGGAAATACTGGTTTCGACCTGGGAGTCTGCTATACCGCCGGTAAAGCATACACATACTTCTAGACTTTCAATAACTAATGACATTTCTGATCCCATCTCTAAGCGCCTCTCCCATGCAGGCAGAAACTCCCAATGAGTTACCGCGATCATCATCATCATCATCAGATATTCAGCAACCCTGTCAAGATGACAAGGAAGGACTTGAGATTCAGGAGCAAGATATGGCAGTGACAGAGCAGTCTGATGACAATTCTGACGACTCCGAATCGACGGAGTCGAGTCCAAAGGCTAATGAGAATGAAGCATCCGAAGCAGAGGAAAAAGAGCAAAGAAGTTATATGTCATTTTGGCAGTTTTCGCAGTAAGCACTTACGCTGTGAGATTCCACTGTGCCGTATTGTTTATATATAAGCTTTCAGATTCGTAGCGGAGCGAAGTGCATACTACTTCGGCGAAGATTTCGATGTTCCAGCTGCCGATGGAGTAGCTGATGGTGCTGATGTAGAAGACGTATATCTTGTCCTGCGGCCCATTAACTTTCACTTGTCTTCTAGTGAAGTAATAAAACGGATTGGCGCAGCAACTGACATGGCGAATTTACAAGACTTCCTCTTATGTCAGCATTGGGGAGTACAAGTCGGAGAAAACTATTATCACCTTCACTTTGTGGAAGAGAAGAAAGAAGACGGAAAAATATCAAAAAGACTTGCGGTTTCTCTCAGCAAGTTCGAGAGAGAAACGGTCAAACTACCGATCTGGCAGACATCGAAGAGCCACGTAAGCAGGGTTAAAGGCGGTAAGTACAATCTTTATCACCTAGTATAATCGTTAATCCCCTCATAGCCATCAGGATAATCAAAGCCATGGGCCGATTTCAAAGCGAAGATAGCGTTCAAGTTTACGCCGATGAACATCACCTTATTCCGGATGAAGAGCGTAAGTTATATGTCGATGAGAAGGATACGAAACGCGAGAAGAGCGAGAACCCTGGCGAAACATCTACAACGTACAGGCGGGAGTACCACGTAACCCACAACAATTGCATCAAATTCGCCACACGATATCTCTTCAGACATATCTTTAATTTCGACCTTCAAAATATCACCCCAGGTGAATTCAGAAGGAAAATGGCATGGCTGGCGAACAAGTGGGAAGAGTCGGGCTGCAAGATGGAGCAAAAGAAATTATTGTGGATGTTTATTAGTCCGCTGGGGTTACTGAACCCGATGCGAACCTTAACAAAGACTAGCGATGGGAATTTATTTGTGAGTATCGCCTGTTCGTACTGCACAAGAAAGACAAACATGAAATCATTTTGAATAGATCGTTCGTCTTGCACTAGTATTTATGGGTAAAATCCAACCAGACGGATCTGAGCCAGCTTTCGCATCTTCAGATATGAAAGTAATCACCGAGGGAGAAGCCAAGGAAGCAGGGCCAGACGTAGAAAAGCAAGCGGACGCTGTGTTAGAGCTAGTTCATGAACAATCAGATAGCGTAAAGGAGAGTCCTGCCAAAGATGGCGCGTACATTGAGAATCTGCAAGGGTAAGCAATTATTCCGTTTGGATGGAAGAATCTACAACTTACTTAACTTGCGTGGGCGTTATAATAGGGATATAGAAGTAACTGAAGGTGTCAGTGGTAAAGTGCTCGTTACTGAAGAAACCGAGTCCACGGCTGGGAACGCAACTTTAATTGCTGCCAATGACCCTGCTGAAGTAAAGAAGAAGAAATCTTGGTATCAGTTGTCTGAAAGGTAATGCATATATTTTCGACATTTGCCCTATGCTGATATATTATTCTACCTTCGCGAAGTATCGCGCCCATTGGCGCTGCAACCGCAGAGCTCTTATCGTCGACCATGAGTCGTAAGGCTCCCGAACCTAAAGTGAATAACGAGGCCGAAATAATGGATGATGAAGATCGCGTAACGTCGCTCGAGGTGGAAGCTAAGCACATGTTCGTTCTGACTGGTCTTTCGATATCTTCAGCTGAATCGATGGAATAGGACAATGCATGCTGCTGAAGACGCCAGCCAACCAGAGGTACTTGTTACTGAAGTAACTGTAGTTGCTAGCGATGAACCAGTCGAAGTAAAGAAGAAGAAATCCTGGTATCGGTTATCCGAAAGGTAATGTAAATATAATTGGCGTTTCTTATATACTGATATACTGTACGTCCTTCAAAAAGTATTGCACCTATCGGTGTAGCAACCGCCGACTTTCTTTCGTCCGCCTTGGGCCACAAAGCACAGGAAATTAGTACGGGGAACAACGTTCCCGAAACAATACGTACTGAAGTTCCACTTGCATCTCTCGAGACCGCTAAGTAATTAACCGTTCAAAGTATATGTCGATGCTTTCAGCTGAAGTCTTACAATAGGGAGCGACGTGTTGCCGAAGACGTCAAGGGGCTTGAAGTACATGTTACTGAAGTAACCGATTCGATTACTGTCGAAGCGCCTGTAGTTGTTATGGATGACTGTGTTGAAGTGAAGAAGAAGAAATCTTGGTATCGCTTGTCCGATAAGTGAGGCAGATCTTTTTGACCATCCTCAATATGCTAAGATTTGTAGTATTTTGCCTCTCGGTGCAGCAACCTTGGAACTTCTGACATCCACCACGACTCGTAAGGCTCAGGCAACCGGAGAGAATATCGAACCACAGCATGGAGGTGCTGAAGGCCTAAACGCATCGGGTCTAAAGACGTCTGGGTAATTGGCCTTTCTACCTACTATTCCTTCGATATTTATAGCTGAATCGTTGGTACAACAGTGAGGTAAATGTGAGCGTTGATGCTACTGAAAATTATGGCTCCTCTACAGTAGTTGACTCGACTACTGTAAAGGAGTCTGTAGTCTCCCCTGCCGAATTGAAGAAGAAGAAACCATGGTATCAATTGTCCGAGAGGCGAGTTGAATATTTGATTTCTAGACATATGACGTCATTCATATCGTTTTCATAAAGCATCACTCCCATCGGGGGCTTTTTATCTTCCACCGCGAGCAGGAAGGTCCAGACAAATAAAGACAACGCCGAGGTTACAACTGAGACCACAGTGTCCGAGTCATTAGTGATCGAGACCTTAGACGACAACAATCCAGAATGCTCTGAAATTAATGAAACATCTATCTTTCGAATTGATAACCTACTATCAAAACAGTAAGTCTCCGTATTTATGGACCTGTGAATAATAATCCGATACCTTGAGCCCAGTATTACCTCCTGGCAAATATCAAGTGGGAATGATAATTCACAGACAAAAAACAATGTCGAACCGGATGACAACGACAGCAATAAGGAACCCGGCTTAGCTACGGAGGAAATTCCCAATGACTACTTCGATGATCCTAATAAGAATGGCGCTACGTTACAAGTGGGGAAGAGGGATCGAAAACGTTCGCCATTCAACCGGTAAGTAAGAGATCACTGAAATAGTTTTCACAATTTTTATACGAGGCACCTAGTTCCGCACCAACGCCGGCCGTTACATCCCCGGATGATGAGGTACCGACCGCCAAAGAGGTGGTGGAAGGCCCAAGCTTGGAAGACGTATACCTCGTGCTGCGCCCTATTGACGTCCGCAAGTCAACAAAAGAAATGATTCAAATGATCGACGCAGTAACCAGCATAGCAGAACTGGAAAGCTATCTCCTATTGCAGCATTGGGGAGTTCAAGTTGGAAACCACTATTATCACCTTCATGTTTCGGAAGAAATACAACGTGATGGTAAAGTCTACAAAAGACTTGCTCTTTCTCTCTCGCTTAGCGAGTTTGAGGACGCAGCTGTGAGAGTACCGATATGGCAAACGTCAAATAGCCATATTGAAATGGTTAAAGGCGGTAAGCACTTACCTATATACCATTCTACATAGTAAACATATTGATTGCCATTATTCCTGCCTTAGCAATCAGAATTATCAAATACATGGGGAAATTCAGGGGGGAAGATGACGTTCAGGTTTTCGCTGATACAGGGAATCTTGTTCCAGAAGAAGAACGCAAGCTGTACATTGATAAGAAGAGCGAAAAACCAATCGATACGCCGGAATCGCCTGTAGTATACCTGCGGGAGTACCACGAAGTCAACAACAATTCTATCAAATTCGCGTCTCGTTATCTTTTTAGACACCTCATTGACTTCGATCCTCGCAAAACAACCCCAGGAGAGTTCACCATGAAGATGGCCTGGCTGGTGAACAAGTGGGAGGAGTCGGGTTGTCAAATTGACAACAAGAAACTCTTGAAGATGTTCGTTCATCCATTAGGATTGCTCAACCCTATGCGAATTCTGATGAAGGCTAGCGACGGGAAGTTATTTGTGAGTGCCCATCTTATCATATTGAAGTAATCGAAAGTGACCTTAGACCTGATAGCTTGTCCGACTTGCGCTAGTTTTCATGGGTAAGATCGAGAATTCGTCACCGATCGTAATCCAAGGGGAAAGCCGGGCGGCTGAACCTGAGGTAGATAAACAAGTGGATGCCCCAGAGCTCTCTAAGGGGCATGGATTTGTGGAGGCTGAGATGAAGGCATAGATGGTAACGAATGACATTCTAGGAAGACTAAGCACGCCATATTTTTATGATATTACCAGTCATCACTTTTTGTAAGGTATACAAGCCATGGACACTATATAATACATTTTGGATGACAACACAGCTTAACAAGGCGGTGCGTTGATAGTGTGGAGCGTGAAATTTGTTTTCAGACGAAGTAAGTATACGACGATGAAAACAATGCAGCTGAACGTGCACATTCGCACTAGCCATTGAACAAAGAAGGCTAAAGCCGCTTCGCAGATTCCTCCTAGTGGAGAATCTAAAGCATCTGCGACGTTGCGTAAGTTTTGCACTACTGGCATGCCACATAGTGGCTAGCGTAGGGCATTGAAGGATAGGGAATGGTAACACGCTTTAGTGTTGCACTGAAAATCAGCGACGTTGCATAAGTTATATAACGTTCGCATGCTATGGACTGGCTAGCGTAGACGCTAATTGTAAAGGAGAGAGGCGACACACGACATTGAGGTATTGAAATAGAAGCTTGTGGGGAAGGGGGGAGGGACACTGACTATTGACTGCCCGGCAAAGCAACGTGACGCTGCCGAAGTATAGCCTGGCAGATTTGCACACTACGGCGTGGTTATCATAGCATGTTGATGGCATACAGCTCCACGGGCAAGCGACAAGCTCCAGTGTTGCGCTGAAAATTGGCAATCTTGAGTAAGCCTTGCAGTATTGGGCATACCATGGGGTGGCTAGCCTAAGGCATTGAAGAAGATGGAACAACGACATGATACAGAAGCCAGCCACAAGCAGCAGGGAGTACCGACCCAACAAACCGACACGGACGAGGTCGGCAGACTGCACATCGGCGAGGATGGCGAAGAGGCGGCAAAGTTACACTGCCAAAAGAGGGAAAATGTTATGTTGATGAGCTAGGATAGGACAAAGGACAAAAGAAATACGAACCAAAGATACACCGCGAGCTGTTCGTCAGTGAACCGGTACTCGCCGCTTGTGAAATCAAGACTGTCGTGGGGCCGACCGAATATGCCACCACTCTCTCACTGCTCTTTTTACAGTGTAGGATATTGAAGAGTGACTATAGGATGGGTAGACTTTGAATTCAATCTCAGAATCATCAATGTACAAGAGGGAAAGGGACGAACGTATGGATGCTAAAGCATGCCCTCTTCTACTCTCCAATGTCCATGAAGATCCTCGTCTACCCACTTCAAGGTTCTGAATGCGGGACGAATTGCACACATTGAGACTCGCAGGAAAATGCGAAAGGGCAGATTATTGGATAACAGAAACGAGGTGTATGAATATGCACACATGGCGTAAGTAGACAATTCCTTTCACGGTTCACCAGTCATGGCCAAGCAACGGAGTTTACCGACCGATGGAGCAG
>JASFCZ010000131.1:0-15432 GCA_036937155.1 Cyathus pygmaeus
CACACAATCAGGAGAAGTTTGGGTATGTAGTGATGGTGTTGGATGAAGAAGAAGCGGAAGTTGAATCGCTGGGAATCAGGATTAAGTATCCACTGGAATGTCACGTGATCAATTTGAGCGTTGTTTATTTGGCGTTGAGCGTTGTTTTGATACAGTGAGCGTTGAGTGAGCGTTGCAACTGCAATTCTCTCACAACTGCAATTTACAGTAGCCCCAATCGGAGTCAGTCGGTAGCATGCAGATGATGTTGATAAACGGTGCGAGCAGAACCAAGGTGGATGGGCGGTGTGTAGTGGACAATGTCTTGGTGGACGTGGGTAGCGGGCAGATATCAATGATCGGGAACAGAGGCTGCACGTGTCAAGTACGATCCAAGGAGACGGAGCGCAATCCAGCTCTACCATAGGTGGCATCGACGGGAGCGATGTGCTGATCGGAGGACAGGCACTGGGAGGGTATGGTTACCCAATATGTTTCTCGGTTGTGGATGAGGTGAGGGTCGCTGAGCACACAAAGAGATGGCTGAGAGTAGGATGAGGGAAGCCCCGTAAGGGGAGCCGATACCAGAAGGTATGTCAGTTGAGGCGGGTAACCACTTCTCGGGAAACGTCGACTGTAAGCAGATCAGTCCTCCATCGTACAAGAGCAAGAGGGTCAAGAAGAATCAGTTACAACCTCTACCGCATCCTTTCACCATCCATCCATGGCAGGCCCCGTTCCGTGCCCACATGGTGACATTTTCTCACGCACAAGGTACATAGTCACTGTCAGACCAGAAACTTCAGCGGAGCTGGCTTCGAGTCCGCCATACAATAGACGATCCAATACTGTAGTAAATATTCAGCAGATTGGGTTAAGAGTTAGGAGGATAGTTCAACTACGTGCATGCTCCAGTATCGCCTTTCATGTTACAATGTACGGAATACGTACAAAGTTTACGTAGTTCTGTTTCAGGCTTTTTCAGGGTCGTAATGATTTGACGCTTACAAGATCGGGATACCAACAAGATACCAACTCCTACCAAGTGAACCACCTTCTACGAGCCCACCGTGCTGCCGCAGCGTTACGCATATGTTTGGCATAGACAGTGCCGTCGCGTATGCCTGCTCATCTTCAACTTCGTTACTGTCTCAACCGAATCCTATATGTACCACCAATATACCACTCCCATAATTCAATCTCAAAATCATTCCAATCATGTCTACATTCGACCTCCTCTCTCAATCCAAAGGTGACCTAATCACTCCAGATCACCCCGACTATGCCAGAGCCATCATTCGATGGGCAAAGAACGCCGAACGGAAGGCCAAGATTGTAGCGTACGTCAAGGACGAGGATGACATCAGCCTAGTTGTCCGATACGCTAAGCAAACCGGTACCCCACTCGCTATTCATTGCGGTGGGCACAATGCTGCGGACGCAGATGGCACTGTCTTGGATTTATCTCGATACTTCAATACTGCCAGGATAGATGCTGAAAAGCGACTGGGGTATGTCGGAGGAGGTGCGATCTGGGCTACGGTCGATAAGGAGGCGATCAAGTATGGTTTGGCCACCGTTGGTGGCACAGTTAACCATGTACGTGATCATTCCTTCAGCTAAGCTAGATACTCACGTTTAATAGACTGGGGTTGGTGGACTCGTTCTAGGAGGTGGCTATGGATGGTTGACTCCAATGCACGGGCTGACTATCGATAACCTTGTACAAGTTCGTTTCTCAAATCATGTTCTGAGTCTTAGTACTGATATGGCTCTCTACAGGCAACCGTCGCCATCGCCGATGGCTCTATCGCTCGTGCAAGCCAAAACGAAAACCCAGACCTATTCTTCGGGATCAGAGGCGGAGGGTGTAACTTCGGAGTCGTCTCGGAGTTCGTGTTGAAGCTTCACCCACAGCGCGCTATCGTCTACGCTGGTATCGCTATTTTCCCTGGCAATGCGTAGGAGCAAATTGTTGAAGCTACAAGCAAATGGTGGCCTCATAGGAACGACAAGGAAGGTATGTTCCAGATGTATACCGTAATGCCAAACGGACAGGTTAGTACTTTTGGTGTCTTTTATACAAGGAATCTGACATCAATTTCGCTTACAGCCTTCTGTTAATATCATATTTTTCTACAATGGATCCGAGGCTGAGGGAAAAGAGAATTTTAAATCGTTCTTGGGCATTGGTAAGAGAATACATTATAGAGCTTTTCGAACTTATTCCTGACATCTAAACCAGGCCCTATCGTTGATCTCACCAAGGAAATTCCATATGAAGAACTGAATGGCCTTCCAGTAAGTTACATTCGCCTATAACACATAGCGAAGATGTCTGATATATATTACCTCTAGAATCCATTCGCTGGTCATGGTAGCGGTGTATACCTGAAGGGTATCGAGCACCACCACAATCTCCACCCCATGTCCATGGCAAAAAGCCCACCAAAAAGTCATCGATTTCCGCAAAGGCAGCAGTGCAATACGCCCAAATGTCATTTTTGAATATATCTCTCTATCCAAAGTCATGTCCGTCCCAGCTGATGCAACACCATTCCGATGTGTTGATACAGCAAATGTCCTCGTTTCGATTACTTGGGATGGGAAGCTCCCCGACCATACAGACGAGGCTCGAGCACTCGCCCAGGACCTGACGAACATCATTACTGGCAAGAGCGAGGGGGATAGTCAAGGCACAGGGTACAGCAATTATGGTAAGTCTACGAGTATCTCATCCTTTTGAAATAATGTATGCTCATTCACGTTTCTCAGATCATGCTGATACCTCGGGGTCTGGCAAAGTGAAACTTGCCTTCGGTGACAACTATTCCCGTATGCAGGGTATTAAAGCCAAGTATGATCCCGACAGTTTATTCAACAAATGGTTTCCGATTTCCCCCGCTGTATAATAGATGTAGTTGAGTTTGGCATATCGAGTTCGGATGAAACAAGTCCTTTAAACCACTTCTCACTTATATAACGTAGCTTAGGCATGACTGTGGAATTACATGTAATATATCGTCTAAAGGTTAGCAGAAAGGAACTCTCCCGATACTACTTCGATTCGTTAATCAACCTCGTTGACGGTCAAGTCGTCACCGCAAATCATAACTGGAGTGACGATAACTAGTAGTAAGTAGCTCAAAGTTAAGTGCAATGAAACAGGTATACATAAAATATACGGAGATCATCCCACAGAGGACGAATCTCGAATCGAACGAGGTTCTTATCGCACAGGATCTAGTGACTGCGCAGATTCAGTTCATCTATAAGTCCTTGCTGTGGTACAGTCAGTACCGAACATAATTTACTTACAACTAGCGTAGAGCAACAGAGGCACAAAAACATTTCAAAGCTCCTTATGATGCTTATGACTTCTGCACTCCGACAAACATTCAAACAGCAAGCATCGTGCACCAGTCCACGAGCAGGGAATTAACTGATACGTTATTTTACCGTTAGAAGATTCGTTTAAGTGAATGAAATGGTACTCACTGTTACTAAATGGTATGTATTACCACAAAAATAAATATCATCCTTCTCCGTATGTGCATGGCTGAGTCGCCGATGCAACTCAGCTACATGCCCTTGTATATCCACAATGAAGACCACTATATGTCAGTTTTTCGTACTTCGTATGTGAACGTAACCAAACACGTCAAAAAGTCATATTCTGTGTACATTTCGTGAACGGCAATTGAACCATGAGTAGGGGTTAAACCAATACATCATGTGTCCGTTGGGAGATCATACTAAGGTGGCCCATTACACATAATGTATCCCGGTCTTGAACAATAAGCATGAGGGACAAGCATACTACACTGTCATTCGACTTCAAAATCGTCTTTCATTGAATTCATCCAGAGTCGGTTGTAGACAATGAGCAAAACTATAGGACCAAATATCAGCATTAAAGAACTATTCTCGAATCGAATGAGAACCTCGTTCACCTGTAGTCCACAAGCGATCAAGGCGCTGAGAACAACTCAGCTACATGTCCCTTAGAGATGGAGGTAGCGAACGGGAATGTATGCTGCATTATCACTATCGGAAGAGCTCGTCAGAGACAAGCCTCCTGGAGGGCCAACGTAACAAAGTCATATAGACTCACACAATATGAACATCGATTCATCCAATTATAACCTATCCTTGAGAACGACGTGAAAAATTACAATGAAATGATAGAGACTTGAAGGACTATCCTCGGATCGAACGAGGACCTCATTGCCGTGCGACGCACAGTGATCGAGGGGCTGAGTACAGCTCAGCCATATGTCCTTATAAACCTAGAGCCCTGGAGTTGCTTGTACTAACTAACGCCGATGTATGATGTACGTGTTAGCACCTGCAGTCTAGGGTTCGTCAGCGATGAACGTTGTAGGTGACGAGGAGGGGGAAGGGAAGTGGTGTAGGGCAGGGAACGGGAATATAACGTCGAGTACTCACCATGTGTACACGTCATCGTTTCACTCATCGTTCCCCTTCAGCGTCGTTCACCACCTATCAGTGCTTTAGCTTCCAATACGACCAAGCCTCAAGTACACGCGCTCCATAATCTCTCCCTGCACGCTTCCGAAAGTCGCGCGGAGATATGGCTGAGAATGCCGCTCATTGGGTGTGCCAAACGATAGAGGTTTGACGCGCGGAAATAATTGCGATACAAAGTCCTACGTGGATGAACCCGATCTCCGCAAATGCTGGATGTGCAGTGTAAGTGTTCCATATGTACGAAGGTGGAGGAAGACTGGAATCGTGCTGGGTAGAGACTGAGGGCGTACGGTAAGAACCTGCACAGCGTAAATATTCTGTATGTGCGAAGGTGGAATGAGGATGTGGACGTACCACGATATCGCGATATATCCGTACTCATGACTTCTGTATAGCACACCATTGTACGGCGATACACTCCCCATATCGACCTTTGTTAAGTGTAAATACACCACACATCGATGCCCATGGGCAGTCGGACCAGAGAGCTAGCCGTGCGGGGGAGAAGAGTTGTATCGATGGAAGGGGACCGTGACAAACTTATTGTGGAAGTTTCATTGTCACGACTAACCCACAGAGACGTTGGGTGGGTACAGCGAGTGGATGTCTCATGGGCGTGGAGGTGGGTTCGGGTGTGTCAGGCACGAGAACGTCCGAGTACGTTAGTAACATCCACGGGGAGGGCGCCCTTAGAGAATGGGTCGTAGGTGAACATGTTGACGTCATTGTGGTGGACCGGAGGGGTGTGGTGCCGCTGGTAGGTGCACGTTGGGTGCACGACTGAATACTGTGCTCGGGAGGTGTCCCGCGTCAGAGGGCCGTCGTCTGGCGGACACGTTAGGGTGTACTCAGCTGTACTGCGGGCGCCTTCGCAGTTAGCACCGCAACTCATCCATATAAACATGCATTGCCACACACCAGTGGTCCCATATCCACAACCTATTCACAACCTCTCGAATCCCACCAACCTATCATCGTACACGGTGCTGACATTCCCTATTCCTGCTGTCTTGGTGACTGATGGCATGTGCAGCATGCTTGGAGGGCATTTTCCCGGTTGAGACATATTCATAGTACCATTGTTTCGTAGGAAATGGGGCTATGCAGGGGGGTTGGGGAGTAGGACGCGGACAAGTTCACGTTTGGGCAACGTTTGGTTCGCGTGCAAAAGAGGTACTAATTCAAACACCGACCTTCCCAGCACGTGACTAAACGCGACGACAGCAACGGCGGCGGTTGCAAACTTGCTTCAAACTTGCACTGAATCGCTTCGACTTTGTTGGACTTGTATTACAACATTGCTGGCAGAACCAAAACTCCATCGAGGTCTGGTTGAAGGTGCAATAAAAAGCATTTATGACAGACATGATGACCTCCGCTGGTTCGAACCGAACACAGGAGTCGAGATCAGATTTACGGGGCATTCAACTTGTACGGTACTAGGTACTTGCAATGTACTGTTGCTGTAGTGTTCTTATAGAATGAAACATGAAGTCAAATTAGCAAGAGTGAACTAAAAAGACTTGGTGAGAGAATGTAATGTTCAGTTACTTTCATCTTGTTGTTATCACCGATCCAACTTCAGCCTCAGCACTTATATTACCACAAGTAAAAGTACATCTTCATCGCGTCAATTAGGAAACAAAATTCTCAATAATACGCCGAGATACTGCCTGATAATCATTGCTGCAAGAAACTCACCAACCATCACCGGTGAGATTGGATTTAACTGATACAGCATATGACCGTTGAAAGATTCATGTAAAGGAATATGAAGTTATACCAGAAACGGTATAAATAAGCATATTTCATAGTCATCAGAGGACGAAACTCGATCGAACGAAGTTGTTATCACACTGTCTCTGGAAACTATGCAGGTTCAGTTCACCCTAGTCAGAAACGAATAAAATTTACTTACAACCAGCGTAGAGTAACAGAGGCACAAAAACAAAACATTCGAACATCAAGCACCGTGCACTGGCTTATGAGCAAGGCATTAACTGATACGGTATACGACCGTTAGAAGATTTGTTTAAGAGAGTATGAATCGGTACTTACTGTTACCCGTACGATAACTTCACAAAAATAATCCTATTAGTATGGCGTCCTATGTGCATGACTGAGTTGCCGATGCAGCTCAGCTACATGCCCTTGCATAGGTCGTGGAAGTCTACAATAAAGACAACTATATGTCAGTTTTTCGTATTTCGTATGTGAACTTAACCAAACAGTAAAAAGTCACATTCTGCGTATAGATGTTCGCAAACTCGTTCACTGTGCAGCGCATAATAATCAAGGGGCTGACTACAACTCAGCCATATGTCCTTATAAACTTAGAACCCTTGGGTTGGTGATGGCAAACGCGTATGCATGGTGTACGCGTCAACACCTGTAGTAAAAATCTCATCAGCGGTGAACGATAGAGAGAACAAGGAGGGGGTACAGGTGTAGCGCTGTGAACGGGAACGTAAAGCAGTGCTCACCAGATGTACGCATCACCTATTTCATCCATCGCTCCTCGTCAGCCTGAAACTCCGGCATCTCCGTGTATGGTCCATACCCATTCTCTCCTTTCACGTTTCCGACCATAGATAGAAGAAGACGTGGTCGAGGAGGCTGGTCGTTAACGGGTGCAATAAACGGCTGGTGCACCAGACGTTGGAGCTTCCGGGAGAAAGTCGCTATGACGAATTGATAAAGAGTCCTACATGGATGAGCTCGATGGCTAAGAGGACGAAAAGTGAACGTCGAGAACCTGCTCAATGTAAGTATTCTGCACATATATAAGGGTAGTGCGAAGATGGGGACATACCAGGATATTACTGGAGTGATAGCATATCCAGTTGTAGATTCGGTACCAAGAGGAAGGTGGTGGACGTTGAGTATGTGCGTATATAACCCAATACTAATGGTATCAAGACACGGCCGTTCGGTACAACGACTGCTTGTGGAAGCGTGACGTAAACAAAATCGAGGGCAATCGACTGTTGGGCGGGAGGGCTCAAGTCGGGGTAGAGACGAGATATCGATAGGACGTTCAATGGGGCGTCTGCTGTAGCAAAGATGCCTGTTGAGAAACGTTGGGTGGGCACGACGAAGGGTTTCGGAAGAGCGCGGAGGCACGTCCGAGTGGACATTGAAAGCGTCGACGGGGAGAGCTGGTTGGTGTCCATGTTGGTCTGCCGGGGAGGTGTGCTCCAGTTGAGCGGAGGGGCTTCTGGTAGGTGAGTGCGTCAAATTGCTGGGACCGGCCAACGCCCAGAGGGTGTGCTACGGATCTAGTACCGCACCTCGTCTATATAAGCATGCATTGCAACGTACCAGAGGTCCCATATCCACAACCCTTCATAAACTCTCGAATCCCGCCATCCTAACATCGTACGCAGCGTCGGTGTCCCCGTCCCGATCCCAGCTATCTTGGTGACTGATGGCTTATACACCTCACTTGGAGGCGGTGTCTTTCTCGTTGTGATTGTGGTATAACTTCGTATATCCTTAAGCAATGAGCAGTAAAACACTGAGTGCGAATGGAGATTCGTATATGGGATGGAGTTGGGATGGAATAGGAGGACAAGTTCAAGTTCGTTGGTTGGAACCAAATTTAAACGCCGACACCGACCTTCCCAGCACGTGACTAAACGCGACGATCCAATGGCATTGTCAATGTCAACATTACGGTTATTTGCTCGGTACTGTTTCAAGCTTGGTTAACATTGTACCATGGTAGCTACACCTTTGGATTATAGTCCTTCGGACTGACCAAAAAGTTTTAGAAGAATGGGTTCCAGGGATGACTTCTGCAGGAACAGGTTCGAACACCGATCACTGGAGTCTGGGTTAAGTACCTGCCGTTTAACTGGTACAGCACACGGCTTTTAAATCTGTCCTCTTCGAAGACAAGTAATTGTATTTTATTTGAATCTGCTGGTTATAAAATTACAAAGATGCGCTACAGGACCAGCCTTGATTGAACAAGTAAGTTCGCTGGACTGACGGAGCACGCGCACATTCCGTTGAGCAACAGGTCCTTGCAGATATAAATGTATATCACATTGATAAGAAACATTCAAATTCTCAACGTTATCAACTACTTTCGGCCAACTTGTGACGAAAAATCTTATGAGGAGTCGGTGTCTGCAAATTATTACTTACTTTTAGTAGTCGTCTATAAGCGCAAATTTCAAATGACCTTAAATGTTGTTAAAATGTGCGCACAATCTTGAGCGTGACTTAAACCCCGTTACATGGTAACCGGCAGCCAGATGACCCCTTGGTGGGAAGCTAGGGTCTTAATGTGCCTTCCAACAACATTATAAATCAAGGATACCAACCTTGTAAGTTCATTGCAATGCATGGTATAGTCGTTAAACGTTAAAGGCTTAATGCATTGCAATGCGTTTTCCAATTTCGTGACATACCTTCATATAGGACTACATCGAATCGAACAAGGTACGCTATACAGTTTCCAGTGAGCTACATGACCTTGTTTCTAACAACAAGTCGTACGAATGTAAGACAATGGATGTTAGTCTACATAATTCAAGATAAAAGCTATGTCTCCTTCATTACCGCTACAGGGACTATCCGCGATTCGAACGAAGGGCATTGTATCTGGCTCAGTACAGCCAAAGTTCCCAGTGGGCTATAAGTCCTTGTTTTAAGTTGGTGATATGAAGATTAATATAACTCGTCCTTATTCCCCACAGCTTTATCGTGCGTGGCGCTCTCTCAAAACGATTGCAGCACGTACACTCGGGGGCAATGAAAGTTGTAACTTATCTATTCGCCACCTAACTACCTTCTGCTACATTCAACACCGTCATCGGGATTGGTATTCAATCTCCTTGTTTGGTCCAGTGAATCTACAAACAATGTTATCTAGAAAGAAATGACGATGCAAAACTATTATTTCACCAATACTAAGGACTATCAACGAATTGACCGGGAACCTCGCGGTAAACGGTGATCGAGGTGCTAAGTACAGCGAAGCTATATGTCCATGTATATGGCTATCTGAGAAGGGTAAAAGTAGCCACATCGGAGTTGGAGTAAGAACTGTCCTCGGATCGAACGAGGACCTCATCTAAGTCTTGGAAAATAAGTTCAAGTGAATAATATTGGTGTTACATACGCATTAAATGGGCATGACGCCCAAAAGATCAGACTAAACACATCAGGAGACCGACCTCGGATCGAACGAGGACCTCTTTCGCAATGTATCGGTGATCGAGGCTGAGTACTACTCAGTTATATGTCCTTGTGAATGGTGGTGTGCCCTCGAGATGGCGGTTGCGAGGGAGGACGTACGATGTACGGGGTATCTATCGCTAGTAGGAAGGGACTACGAGAGGACGAGCAGTCGAGGACTTTGAAACGCACATACTCGACAGCCGGGATATCTATTCAGGTTTAAAGCCCATCTTTTATCGATTCTCCCGTATTGGACTCATGGTCCATCGTTTGAAGACGTGCCGAGAGGCAAAAGTGATAACGATATGGGTTTAGAGGACTATCCTCGAATCGAACGAGTACCCCTCGCTCAAGACATACACTGAGGTCAAGGTTGCTGGTACAGTTTAGCTATGTGTCCATGTATAGTAGGGATATTCGAGTCAGTGGTAAGAACGGCGATTGCAGATGCGTACTTTATCACTAGAGTAGGTGAATGGTTGTCAGTGATGAACATAAGCGATGAGAGGATGGGGATGAGGTCTACACGACCAGCTAGAACGAGAACAAACTGAAGGGGAGTTACGAAGGCCAACTCGCACCATACCACCCCATTCCCATGTTCCTCTTCAAGTCCAACCATCGTCATCCCATATGTCAGTGCAGCATCGTATTGTGACGTAGCTTCGCCATACGACCTAGCTTGAATCATTTGAGATCCCACCTTGTCCTTTGACCTGGTGGATGAAGGGCCGTGGATAATGGACCGTGGAGAATGTCGAATCTCAATGAGAGAAGATCGAATGGAGTGGGATTGGTACGTGTGGTGGTTTGACAAGTTCATGGAACATGCGGCGAAGATTCGAGGGCGAGGTAGGGTGCGGGATCCGGAGCGTTTGCCGTTGTATTCCTTCGTGACGTCCTTAGATCGTGGAAATGGAGGTGGGAGCCGAGGCAATGAAGTTATTGAGCACAGTCGTGTCAAACCTTAACGACTAGAACATGGAACGTGCGGTGAGAATCCAGGCGAAGTAGGGCAGGAGCACTCGCTTGCTATTGCGTTCCCTCTGTACGTCCTCAGAGCATGGAAATGGAGGCGGAGGCGGAGTCCTCGGAGGTGTCTGCTGGGAAAGCCTTGCTAGAGGTTATGTCGTGGCGGTTGACGTTCAGGTTGGCGTCATGTAAGTCGTGGGCAAGGTAGCACGGAGGGGCGTATGGAGAAGTGGTTGGACTAGGTGGTGTGCGCGGAATAGGAGGTAGGTGTGGGACGTTCATCCGAGTATGTCCAGAGCCTGGAGGCGTTGAAGCATACAACAACACCGTACGATACTGCCCGCGTAATGGTGGAGAATTTAATTGAGTGCATCGATGACTTATGGAGCGTGACTTTGGTGGACAACATCGATGGCTATGGACCTTTGGACGGGATTGCTCGAGTCGGGGTAGAGAAGAGTTGCGTCGATATCGATGGGCCGTCCACTGTAGCAAAGAATCGTGCCGAGAAACGGTGGCACGACGAAGGATCTCATCAGAACATGGAAGCGACCATGGGAAAGGTCAACGTGTTGCAATTGCTGACCATGTTGACGTCATGTTGGTCTACCGGAGAGGTGTGCTTCAACGTGCAGGTACGTGCTCGAATTGGCCGGAGGAGCGTCTGGTTGGTGAGCGCGTCAGATTGCTGTCGTTCTGGAAACCGGTCAACGTCCGGAGGTGTACTGCGAGTACCTTCCACTGTGCAGTAAGTACCGTAACTCAATCATGAACACATTCATTGACACGTACCACTGTTTCCATATCCACAGCCCGTTCAAAACCACCATCCTCACAGCATACTCAGTGTGCCCAATCCCTGCCGTCATGTTGACTGGCTTGTACGCCTTCCTTGGAGGTCTCGTTGTGACGGTTGTATAGTGTCTTAGGTTTTTAGGCGATAAGTAATGATACACTGAGTGCGAATGGGGCGTACATGGGATAGAGTTGGGATGGAATAGGACAAGTTCAAGTTCGTTGGAAGTCGCCAGTGGTTGGAACCAAATTTAAACACCGACTTTCCCAGCACGTGACGAACGCGACGCTTCAGAAACCTGGAACCAACGTTCGTAAGCCTTGAATTGGTTCATTCTTGGTGGAAACATGAAAGCTGCGCCAGTGGACTAATTACATTAAAGTTGCTTCTGAATGACTAAAAATATTTATATGGACAGTTTCCTGGATGACTACTGCAGGACTCGGGTTGAACACCGATCACCGTAAGTAGTCTGCCGTTTAACTGGTACGGTATACGGCTATTGAAGTATTTCTATTCGAAGACAATTAAGTGAATTTCTTCGCAGTTGCTGACGATGAAAACAAAAATTTGAACAAATGCCTAATAGGACTAGCCTCGATTGAACAGGGCTTGCTGCAAACATCCACAATCCAATTGAGCAACATCATGTCCTTGCTTAAGTTACATTATCGATTTAAAAAGGGTCGAATTGGGTAGCTGCACGGTTCTGGTTACTTGCATAATATCTCAAGATCAACATGTTTTCGAATCTTCGCACCGAATATTAGATGACTCCGTTGTACCCTATTAAAATATATAAAATGTCATTTTTTTAGTAGTTGTAAATGGAACTACCCCCCGTTCGAACGAGGTGCACTTGTATCCGGCGAGTAGAGCCGAAGTTACCAGTGGGCTACAGGTCCTTGCTTTTGTGTAGGTGATATACACACAAGTATGAGTATAACTCGTCTGAATCCTTATTCCCCACCTAACGACCTTATACTCTCAACAACACTAACTGAAATGGGAAATTGCTCATAGTATTTGGCGTCGCGTTCACTCTCCTCGTTTCGTAGAGTCAAGAGAACAGTTTGAGTGGTATATATCCACACGGTGTACGAGCATTCTAGCATCTACTATTACTTCCTACCATGTGCTATTGAACTGCGGAATCGTTCCATCATGTAAAACTACAGCATTACCGCTTGTTTTTCTGTAAACCATCTGCCTCGTATATCTGTCGAGTCAAAGGAAAAGATATCACGCCACAGTTATGTTTGGTATTGCGACATAGGTATACGTACGTCTTCGCAATTTCCCGGGTAACGATTTTAAAAGTTATATAAACCCCTTATTCATCCTGTAATCCCCTTACTAGCTTTCTCCTAGCTTTCACCGCACACTTCTACTAGTAACAACACCTGTCTCCTTGAATCTGTCACTCAAGTATCAAGACCCCAGGTGTGTACGAGATCGTTCCACGTCTGTATTCATTACTGAACATATCGTCCGCAGTATCAACTTCCATCGACTCGTCTGGTCGTGCGACGTGAATGATGATCACATCTACCCACCACGTCGTCCATTCGACATCTCACTCCATTGGCTACACGATGTTGGCAATATTAATCACCAACCAAACCTCTCTTACGAGATTACCAACAGCCGCACGTATGTGTGCATTCCTTGCACCAAGAATCTCTGCTGGTGTCGACCTATTTTATTTTCTGTTCGCTAGGCTTGCGTTGTCCTCAATACCCAGGATGATCTCTCTCGCACTGAGTGAGAGGCCTATCTCGGGGACATATCCGCAGAAGACCAATACCTGGAGGACTTACCCAAGAAGTATTGTAATAGTCCCTTCATGAGTAGCCTCATATATCCCAAGAATTACTACTATGATCGAAGACGATGGCTTCATTCCCGAATATTTGGAGGAGGTATGGTCTGAGACAGAGCGGTGTGTCTGCGAGCTTGTGGTAAGCAGCTCGAGGTCTGAGGAGTGTATTTTCCTGGGGAACGCGAGCAACACCAACATCCGGGAGTCGCAGTGATATGACCAGGGATTGGTGAATAACCTTTTTCTTTACTTTTCTTGTCTTATCGACCTTGTTCTCCTCGATGTAGTTGTTATCCTCGAAGTAGTTTGATTGGATTTTCTGTAAATAGCTTGGCTCTAACTGGTATCAATTCCAATATGTTGAAACGATATATCAGGAGAAAATGAGGGGTAGTATACCGAACGTTTTCCCTCGTATATGTGGTCCTCGAATGTCGTAAAATAACTTCAAAATAAAGAGATGACAACAAAATTATTCAACGGTCTGCTGATCCTGATAATCTATACTCATGACTTCTGCGCGCTCGAGTCTTCGAACTCATGCATCAAGCACCAGTAAACGAGCAGGGTTAACTGATACGGAATTCCACTGTTAAAAGCTATCGTATAAGGAAGGATGAAGATACATCGCTGATTTTGGACGATCACAAAATATTTAGTTTGGGTATCCGTTTTGAGAGGACTGGGCACGAATCGAACGAGAACAACTGCTTTCTGCGCAATGACTGTGCAGATGAAGTTCAACCAGATGTCCTTTCAGTGAAACCTACATTCGTAAGTAGTGACGAGCGAGAGGGACCACTGAACCTCCGTATTCGGCAAGCACTAGGGAGAGCAAAACGTCAACGAACCCATGATCATTTATGCACCCCTTCTAGGCTAGATTTAACGATACAGCATATGACTGTTGGAATGATCTTTTGCAGGAGGGGTGAAGTTATGCATGCACGGTGGAGATGACACGAATATGACGTAAAATCATGCACTGTTACATAGAGGACAAATCTCAAATTTCGAATGAGGCTCTTACAGCACTGCGTTGGTGCGGATTCAATTGACATAGGTCCTTGCTCTAGTATTGGTAATAACGATTAATTATAGTTCACTTACTACTGATGTAGAGCAACAAAGGCGTGACAAAACCAATTCATTGGCAAACTGCAGAATGGGGATTTAACTGATACGGTATTTGACCGTTAGAAGATTCCGTATATGGAGTATGAATTGGCACTTACATACGACTGAATAAATAAAACAATAGCTTATGATTCTATCATCATGTGCATGGATGGGTCGCCGGTCCAACTCAGCTCCATGTCCTTGCTTAAATAACAAATTCGACACATATCCCATGCAGACTAGGTCGTCGGAAGAACGTGCACGTAACATGCACAGGGCAGGGCATCGACAGAGGTTCCTCAAACGAAGTCACCGCCGGTACACATCTGTCGACGCGCTGAGTGCAGTTCGGCTGTATCATGCAACATTCATCAGCTTCGAAGGAAAGAGGAAAGTAGATGAGGGAGGACAACTAAAACGGTAGCGTACATACTGACATTCACCAAGTACCAGTCGAAGTACGCAACTCCTGCACCGTTTCAGGTTCAGTCATGTGTCCTTAGGTTTATTGGACACTCGAGTCAGTGGAAACGAGCTGGGATGTATGATAGATGAGCTAACACGATCGGGAGGTAATCAGCGAGGAAAGTAAAGAGAAAGATGGAGGAGGACCAACATACGTGCGTAACTCACTCGCAAAGTTTAAGCCACGCCTTGTATCGCGATTCACCTTCAACGTCACTTCATCAATTTATCTTGTATTAACTTAAAACCTTCGCTTGAAGACAATGCGCAAAAATCGACATTCCCCTGAGTGGCCAAAGGACAATCTTCTAATCGAATGAGGACCTCAATCACAGCGGTGAACGAGGCGCTGATACGGTTCAGCTATGTGACCTATGGTGTATTGCATATGCGGGTTGGGTGTAGCAAGCTGGGATGTATGATGGATGGGATAACGTAACCTGGAGAGGTGGTCAGCGACGAATGTAAGAAAGGAGCGGATGGGAAAGAGCTGGGAAAGAGAGAAACGGTAGGGAGGGGATCGTATGCTGTTCCGTTTGGTAAATAATTCGCCGTCGCCGTAACTCGCTTGCCGTAACTTAGAGATACCGTAGCTAAG